>CM035411.1:32764022-32904022 GCA_020310875.1 Ceratopteris richardii | reverse complement strand
CATCAATTATCTGCAAGAGTTTTGACCTGAATTTTCCATCCATCTTTATTAAATAAAAAATACTGACCTCCTTTTTCATGGACTTGAGTAGTCTAGAAGCTTCTGATTCCTTAAGAGCATGGGCTCCATTTGACTTATCAAACTCCTCATGAGTCCTATTGAATGCATGTCCAATGGCATCACTGGTACCTATTAAATTTTCTTTTTTCCTTGTATCTACACATGTGGTGGCTTTGTCTTCATATGCAACTTTGTCTTTGTTCAATCCATTAACCATTGATTCTTGACCTATTTCCACTTGAGCCTTCCCCTTGCTTCTTGTCTGCACTGTAAAAGATTCAATTTCTTCTAACTACATCATCCTGGTAGATGGTGATGGCACCCTGGCTTGATCTACCATTTCTTCTTTGCCCATAGAAATCATTTGAATGTGGGGCCCAGATGAAGATGCTTGGTTCTTAGGACAACAATTAGCATAGTGGTCTCTAGCCTCTGGGCAGTTCTTGCAAGGAGGGTCATTTTCTGGTAGAGTGTACCTACTTTGATAATGCCCACATTCTCCACATCTGAAACAAATAATTGGCCTCGTTGGCCCATTTCCAAAGTTATCCCTCTGTCTGGTGTTATGATTGTTACCTCGATTGGGTGCAGTCGCCATCACATTTGTTGGTGGTAGGGGTCCTCCTTGTGTCCAATATGTTGTTGCAGGCATTCCTCTTGCTTGGCATTCCTAGGCCTCATGGCCAACTTTCCTGCATAATTGGCAAGTCAAACTTAACAGAGGACATTCACTTACTATATGGCCTTGCTTGCTGCACATGGTACACCAAAATCCACTCTTGATGCCACCCCCTTTGAGTCCTACAACTCTTGTCGTAACTGACCCAATTCCTCTGCTTGGGCTTCCTCCTCCTTTTGGAGCTTTAATGCCTCAATCTGCCTCCTCAATTGAGTAACAACATTCTCCTCCTCTTTGAGGGGCTTATTCCTTTTTAAGCCCTCCAGCTCTTTCCTTAGCTCGATTACTAAATCCTCCATTTCTGTAGAATATGGTAGTTGAGAAGAAATTGCTCCATACTGTTGCCTTATCTGCTCCAGTCGTGTAGCTATGTTGATGAACTCCTCTATGGAGGTTGTGGGCAACACTAATTCCTTGATTTTACATTGGGTGGTCACTGGAAGTGGCTTAGCTAACCATTTCTTAACAAAAAAATGATGTGGAGGATCTACCAACTTAGCCATTAGTGCCTTGGCCCTAGTTACAAACTCTGAAAATTTTTCATCTAGACCCAATCTCAAGTTTTCTATTTTGTCTATAATGATCTCTATAGTATTTCCATGTTGAAATTGAATTTTGAATGCATCTTTCATTAAGTCCCAAGTGGTGACATGGTTCTCAGCAAATTGGATGAACCATTTATCAGCTAACCCTTCTAATGTGGCAGGGAAGAATATCGAAAAGGCATCCTCTCTTCCCATTAAGCCTTTAGTTTTGCAAAGTGCTAAAAACCTTCTAATATGCTCGTCCGGATCTTCTTGAGCTAGGCCTTGTTGGAGAAATTCTATGACAAGCTTAAGTATTGGCCTGAGTCCCACAAAGTCATAGAAGAAGCCTTAAAATGAAGACTATGTAAAGTTCACTTGTGAACTACCTCTTGTAAATTTTGAAGACTTTACTTAATGTAAAAGTGAAAGAATCTTAAGTGGTTGAGTCCACTTGATCAAAAAGGGAAAGAGGAGCCACGAATTCGTGATTTGTGGTAGATAGAGAATCAAATCACTCACTAATTGATTGGAGAGTGATTGAGGGAAGTTAGCCTCCCAAGACCAACTATAAATACATGGTAGTCTTAGTCGTGGTTATGTGAAGACCTCCAAGATCTGAGCTTTATGCCATATCAAGGTGTGATTCCAAGGCACACATATGTATCAGTAAGTCCATTGTATTGTACAAGCAATATACTTTCATTTTTATAATCATTTGAGTTCATATTTCCATGTTCTTGTGAAGTGTACTACTCATTGCCATATCTCTCAGTTTTCGCAGTCAGATTGCAGAGATGGTTTCTCTGAGTTTGGTGCATCATTTTCAGTGATTGAACTTGGTAACGTTATCTATATAGGTCTAATATATGCACACCAATTTTCATTTCATTTGGGTGTCTCAATCTTCAGTTATGTTCAATTGAAGTCAACAGTGTTTGTTAATTTTCACTTCTCTGTCAGGTACCCGACTTTTTTACTCATCTTGTCAGAGCTAGTTCTCCGTGTGTACTTACCCCAATTCAATGATTTAAAGCTTGTTGGATTCAGCATACTTTCTAGTATAAGAATACAAATGTTCATAATCATTGGATTCTTGAATCTAGATTTATGTTCATTTTTCTTCTCACTAGTCTCATTACTATAGCAGCCCGTGAAAATCGGGATAATGTCATCACTTGTTAAACATCACTCGCAGTGTGTGGTTCATTGTTTTTTATGAGATTACTCTTTAAAGTTAGCTCTTTATGTTAACTAGACTTCCCAAAGAGAATTAAGCTAATTTCTACTGTGCTCAGAGAAATATGCAAAACACTGGACAGGTGTATGAACCAAAATAGCAAGTTCTTCACCTCTGAGCTAACTCCAACTTATCTGTTTTCATCTATCTTTTTGAGAGTGATCTTCCAAGGTACATAGGGTGTCTAATACATCCATTGGCAAGCTAAAAGGGCCCACCACATACTCCTAGAGTTCATTTGGCTAGTGTAGATCAAGGAGTTTGCAACACCTCTTCATCTTCAAGCACATGCCTATCCATCTCTTCATAGTGGTATCAGAGCAAGGTTGGACAACATGGCAGATGGATTTCCTTCATAAATTAACAAATTGGACAGAGGTAACTACTCAGCTTGGTCATGAAGAATGGAAGCTTATCTCCAAGGTAGAAGTTTATATGGTTATTGTTGGAGCAAGTCTATGACAAGCCTAAGTAATGGCTTGAGTCCCACAAAGTCATAGAAGAAGCCTTAAAATGAAGACAATGTAAAGTTCACTTGTGAAATACCTCTTGTAACTTTTGAAGAGTTTACTTAATGTAAAAGTGAAAGAATCTTAAGTGGTTGAGTCCACTTGATCAAAAAAGGAAAGAGGAGCCACGAATTTGGGATTTGTGGTAGATAGAGAATCAAATCAATCATTGATTGATTGGAGAGTGATTGAGGGAAGTTAGCCTCCCAAACGTAACTATAAAAAGATGGAAATTTTATTCATGGTTAGAGAGACCTATGTGAGGACCTCCAAGAGCTGAGCTTTATGCCATATGAAGGTGTGATTACAATCCACACATATGTATCAGTAAGTCCATTGTATTGTACAAGCAATATACTTTCATTTTCATGATCATTCGAGTTCATATTTCCATGTTCTTGTGAAGTGTACTACTCACTGCCATATCTCTCATTTTTCTCAGTCAGATTGCAGAGATGGTTTCTCTGAGCTTGGTGCATCATTTTCCGTGATTTAACTTGGTAAAGTTAGCTCTATAAGGCTACTATATGCTCACCAAGGTTCCATTTGGCTGGTGTAGATCAAGGATTTTGCAACACCTCTTCATCTTCAAGCACATACCTATCCATCCCTTCACAGTTATGTGGTTGGAGATGAAGTTATGCCAAGTTTTAGGAACAAAAGTCAACCAACATAAGAAGAGCAAGAAAGATTGAGCACATGGAGCTCCAAGGATGCACTTGCAAGGTCTTATCTCCTCAACTCTATCTCAGATTTTTTGTTGCCTCACATGAGATGTTGTAAGACATCTCAGGAAGTGCGGGATGCACTTGAAGCCTTCTTCTCTTCAAGTATCAAATCTAGGAAGCATCAACTATGGATGGATTTCACAACTCTCAAGAAGGCTCCCAAACAAAATGTGCCTGATTTTGTCACAAAGCTCAAGGACATAGCAGATCAGTTGGGAAGCATTGGAGAGTTAATAGATGAAGAGAAAATTGTAAGGCAGGTCATCAATGGCTTGAAGGCAGATGACAAGTGGGAAGCATTCACCACAGCTATGGATTTGTATATGGACATGCATGTACCTGATTTCAATACACTCATTGGAAAACTACTTAATCAAGAGGCAAAGCTTATCAAAAATGTGCAAGACTCCACCCCATGTTCTATTTGTGGACTAACTAATCATACAACTGAAAATTGCTCTAGGAATTCCAGGAATCAAAGAGGCAGAGGATACAATAGAGGAAGTTATGGCTACTCAAGAGGAAGTTTCAATAATTATAATGGCAACTACAACAACTATAATCATTCAAACTATCAAGGAGGCTACAAAGGAAGGAGAGACTTCAATAACTACATAGAAGACTCAAACAAAGAGGATTCATTATTGATCATGAACATGGCTATGCGACAAGGTAAATCTGATGAGCATGTTTTCTACATAGATTCACGTTGTTCAAATCATGTGGCAGGAAATGTGGCCCTCCTATCAGATCTAGAAGATCCAAGGAATAAGCATGAGGTACAAACAAGAGATGACACAAGACATCATGTGGAGAAAATAGGCAATGTCAAAGCACCTGATGGAAACATCAACCTAGTGAGTAAGGTACTCTATGTCCCTACCATTACAAAGAATTTGGTAAGTGTTGGGCAGATAGTAGAGAAAGGGTTGCAAGTCAAGTTCACAAAAGTAGGAGCATTTGTTGAAGATCCAAGTCAAGGATTCAAAAGAATTGCAAAAGGTGAAAAGACAGGTAGATTGTTCACATTTGAATTAGAAGACACTAGAAACATTGCTCTCTTTAATTATGGTAGTCAGACACTCACAGAATTGGAAGTATGGCACAAAAGGCTAGCACATATTGGTGAAAGGTCATTAAAGCAAATTTGCAGGGACCAAAGTGTACTTGGACTCCCTAATTTGTCAAAACAACATATGATTTATAAGTGTAATGCATGTCAATTTGGAAAGTCTCACAGGTTACCATTCATGAAGAAAGGTTATATGCATGGAGATCTCTTGGAGTTGGTTCATACAGATGTATGGGGACCTAGCAAGAAAGCTTCAATATTTGGATCAAGGTATTATGTCTCCTTTATTGATGATTGCATCACATGGACTATCCTATTCTTTACGAAACACAAAGATGAAGTTTTTTCATGTTTCAAAAGATATTTGGCTCTTGTGGAGAATCAAACAGGTAAATCACTAAAAACGCTAAGGTCAGATGGAGGGGGAGAATACTTCTCCATGATTTTGATTCTTTTCTTCAAGAAAGAGGAATCAAAAGAGAGGTAACTACAAGGTACACTCCTGAGCAAAATGGAGTGGCAGAAAGGAGGAATAGGACAATTGTTGAAGCTGCAAGGTCCATGTTAAATGAAAAGTATTTGCCTAATTATCTATGGATTGAGGCTGTATCTACAGCCACTTACTTGATTAATAGGTTGCTTTCAAAATCCCTTGATGGGATGACTCCATATGAGGCTTGGAATGGAAGAAGACCAAGCTTAGATCATTGTAAAATTTTTGGATGTATTGATTTTGCTCATGTTCCTTCACAGGTTATATGAAAGATGGATCCAAAGGCAGAAAGGTGTGTATTTATTGGATATGACAACAATCAAAAGGGCTACAGGTTATACAACCCTACCAACAAAGGATTCTTGGTAAGCAGAGATGTAGTTTTTGATGAGAACAATTCATGGTATGAAGATTCATGCAGGAAAGTCAATTTACCATATGATCTTGAAGAAGATTTTCCAAAGCTTGGTAGAGAACAACCAAAGATTGAAGAACAGGACACCTCAGAGGATGATGAAGACTTGAAGACCTCAAGCATACTTGGCTTGAGGGCGAGCTATTGGAGCAAGTCTATGACAAGCCTAAGTATTGGCTTGAGTCCCACAAAGTCATAGAAGAAGCCTTAAAATGAAGACTATGTAAAGTTCACTTGTGAACTACCTCTTGTAAATTTTGAAGACTTTACTTAATGTAAAAGTGAAAGAATCTTAAGTGGTTGAGTCCACTTGATCAAAAAGGGAAAGAGGAGCCATGAATTCGTGATTTGTGGTAGATAGAGAATCAAATGAGTCACTAATTTATCAAAGAGTGATTGAGGGAAGTTAGCCTCCCAAGATCAACTATAAATACATGGTACTCTTAGTTGTGGTTATGTGAAGACCTCCAAGATCTGAGATTTATGCCATATTAAGGTGCGATTCCAAGGCACACATATGTATCAGTAATTCCATTGTATTGTGCAAGCAATATACTTTCATTTTCATGATCATTTGAGTTCATATTTCCATGTTCTTGTGAAGTGTACTACTCACTGCCATATCTCTCAGTTTTCTCAGTCAGATTGCAGAGATAGTTGCTATGAGCCTGGTGCATCATTCTAAGTGATTTAACTTGGTAAAGTTAGCTCTACAAGTCTATTATATGCTCACCAAGTTTCATTTCATTTGGGTGTTTCAATCTTCAGTTAGGTTTAGTTGAAGTCAACAGTGTCTGTTCATTTTCACTTCTCTCTCAGGTACCCGACTTTTTTACTCATCTTGTCAGAGCTAGTTCTCAGTGTGTACTTACCCGAATTCAATGATTTAAAGCTTGTTGGATTTCGCATACTGTCTAGTATAACCATAAAAAGTTTCATAATCATTGGACTCTTAAATGTGGAGTTATACTCATTTTTTCTGCTCACTGGTCTCATTACTGTAGCAGCCCGTGAAAATCAGGATGATGTCATCAGTTGTTAAACATCATTCTCAGTGTGTGGTTCATTATTTTTGATGAGATTACTCTTGAAAGTTAGCTCTTTAAGTTAATTAGACTTCCCCAGGAGGAATTAAGCTAGTTTTTGCTGTGCTTAGAGAAATATGCAAAACACTAGACAGGTGTATGAACCAAAATAGCAAGTTCTTCACCTTTGAGCTAACTCCAACTTATCTATTTTGATCTATCTTTTTGAGAGTGATCTTCCAAGGTACATAGGGTGTCTAATACATCCATTGGCAAGCTAAAAGGACCCACCACATACTCCTGGAGTTCATTTGGCTGGTGTAGATGAACGATTTTGCAACACCTCTTCATCTTCAAGCACATACCTATCCATCTCTTCACGGGCCTTTGAAAGAATGAAATTTTATATTTAATCTTGATAGTAGTGTTTCCAAATCTACCTGACCTACCATGCTCTTTACTGATGAGGTTGATGAAAGTGGACTGGAGGATATTCTAACCACCTTCCTTCTTGTAGCTTTGCAGGTGGTCCTCAATGTTTGGGACCGGGTTGGAGTCATGAGCTGCTCATAGCCCTCTTAGTATGAGATAATTGATAAGAATATTTACCTCTTAGTCTGATGAAGTAGTACTATCGGCACTTAAACTCTTCTACCCTTTCCACTTGGCTTCTCCTATGCTCAAATCTCCTTGCAGTCCCACCGTGCACGCCAAATTTTGTTGGGGGGCTCTTGGAAAAGAAGGGATTTGAGTGTTTGTAGAAGAAAAGGGAAAGAAAAGAAGAAAGATACACATTGGAAGCCTCTGTCGATTTGATTATAAAAAGACAAATACAATGGTGATGCAAAATACAATCCAATGATTGTATGCAAAATCCCACAGTGTGATCAATCACAGAATACCAAATACCCTAGGGTCTTGTTGCTGCCGGCCTTCTCTGCACCAGACCTCCACCTTGTCCACGCCTGCACTTGTGCACACCTTGCACCAAGCTACCAATAAGGGGGAGGGTTGGACACCTTCTGTCCGCACGCGCACAGCTTCAATGGGACCTTGGGATCCAAGGGATGACTAGCTTAGCACTTCTCTGCACACTTCCTTAGTCACTCTTCATGCATACCTTGCACTTCACTTCTCTGCATCGCACACTGTGTGTCTATTGCACTTATCTCTCTTGCCTAGCTTAGAATATGCTCACCTTGCTTACACTTGCTTCATTCAAGAATAGTCCTTGCCTTGATTTGAGTGTCGATTCACATACGCTCCTAACTCTAAGAGTATCTTGGTGCTCACTTTGATGTCCCAAGATTGTCTCCACAAGTGGGCAGCCAACGAATCCCTGTTTTGTCCTGTAGTGACTTTAAACTAAAAAAAAAATTGAATTGGGGGTCCATACTTTGCTTCTGCGTACGCTACCGCTTCACATACCTTCAAATTTTTCCTTTTAATTCTTCACTTGTGCACCTAAGAGAGGGTTCACGTGAACCTTCCCAAACACTTTAGAAAAACTTTTGAACCTTAGGGAAACTAGAGAAATACCTTTGCAACCTGCAACCAACTTTCTCCAATTTACCCTTTGTGAACGAATTAATTGTGCACTACCTGTGCACTGTGACACCTGAACTTTGAACACTTTGACTTCACCCATGTTGACTTTGACCTTGAACCTATTGACTTTGACCAATTTGACTTTGACCTTTTGACTTTGACTATAGTTGACTTTGATTGTAGTTGACTTTGATGAATATGACTTTTATGGGCCCAACAACCATGTTATATTGTGTTTTATGTTCTATAAAACACACTTATGTTGTTTGTTTTCCTAATGTAGAAAATTGAGAAGTGATGAATTGATGATTCCTTACGAGCTTTTGATCATGATATTGGAGCCGCTTATATACTGCTTCTCCTACCTTTTTAAATTATACTTTAAACTTAAATTTTGTATTAGAATTTTTCATCGAAGTATTTGTATAGGATTTATTTAGTTCTGAAGAAACTTAGCACTATTACTACTCAAAAGTTCTTTAGCATTATTGTGAGAACATTTTATTTATCAATTGAAACTTTACATTGTTTTTTATTTCTAATGTCTACAAGCAATGTGTCTTCAAATGAATCTATCAAAGAAAATAACATACATATATCTTTTATTTTAGAAACTTTATTACCTCTACCTATTGATAATACTACCACCCAATCTAAAGAAAATGAAACTAATATAGAAATAGAAGTAGAGGAATTTATTAAGGACCATATTGCTGATGAATCTTTAATCTCTCCATTATATGATTATTTCTTATGTAGATTTTTAGCTTTGTTTTCAATTGCATCACCTAAACCTGAGAATAGTGACAATCTCTTGCCTCCATCTATAAAACAAAATACCCAACCTAAGCAGACTAAAAATGTATTTAATTTAGAACATGAAGTGGACAAATTAATCAAAGATCATATAACTAATGAAACATTAGTCTGGCATTTGCATGAGTATGGTCTTTCTAGGTATAGAGTTGTGCAACCTTATGGACAATAGATTCATAGGCTGATCTTAAATAGTTTATTAAACTTTAGTTAATCACTCCTCACATACAGAAACACATCATACATCCTAGAGTACACTGTCGCAGGGTTTTTGAAAAGGAGGGTGAGAATCTTCAAATAGATCTAACATGCAGGGTGCCTCAAAGAGCACGAATACACAAAAATCGATGCATTACTATTCTTTCTAAATTAACATAATTGTTTCTCCATTGGTTTTTAACCCAAATTCAATCATAATATAGAAGTTCTATTTTCACAATCATAAGCATTGAAAACTAAGAAGTTTATACCGACAATTGATAGTGGAGGCTCAAAATCTTCAGATTAGATCAAACAATTCATTCATCACGGATGTTCTAAGGTTTCTTATTTAACGTTAAAGAAGGCTTCTAATCGACTTATTTCAATAGAGCTTCATAAATATTGCATCAAACGATTTTTTTTCTTTTTCTTGCGGAATTTTTACGTGAAAAGAAGTCAAGACAATCATATATGTTAACACTGCATGTGTTTTGTTTTTCTTAGTACATCGAACTTCGTATGTGTTTAGCAGTTGTAGATCATAATGATCTTGGTGGTATAAAGCCTTTGCATACAAATTAACACCCATGAATCAATCGGTCAATTTGACAAAAGCGATTAAGTAAACTATATCATGTATAGCTATGGTTAAGTAGCACTGATTGGAAACTAAGTGTGTGAATTCATAAAACATAATAAAGATTTTTAAAGGACTTAACATAATATAAGGAAGTAAATTAAGTCACGAATGATATAAGATTTCATCATGCCCAATTGGAGAATAGCCGTCAGATTTTTCCCTTCCACCTCATCTCTGTAAATATATTTCTCACAAGGACTATAAAGTGGGTATGCAAAAGAGTCGCTCAACACAAATACCTTATCATACGATCCGTTTCATTCATACATGAATGTACAAAAAACAAACACACCTAAAATACTACGAATTCATCCGTTTAATATATAGCAGGTTCCCTGTTTTCGTTATGCCTCTCAAGTTAACAGTATCTCAAATCCGCACTTAATTTAAATGTAAAATCAAAGATCTTGTGACAAAGTAAGATAGCTAAAACACACATCAGAACACGTGTATCCATTTAGACAATAGATGAATTGCCAAAACATCTAGCGAATTTGAGAGACAAGGCAGACACAAAAGCTTGCAACCTTTGCATGAAAGCATTCAAACAGATAACCAGTTTTATACAATTTCAATTGATAATCATTCAACAGATAGTATAACTGCATGATGAACGCTTGAATCAAATGCTAAGTTCATAAAGTAGAACTAATAATGAATTAAATTCTTAACAACATGCATGAGCAATGCCGTTAACTCCAAACTTTGAATTCCTCCTTTTTAAATGTGCCAGCTTCAATATCATCAATCGTTTATATTACCGTTTCAGATCCTCCATGTTTTTTTTAATAGCAAAAAACTCATGACGCCATTGATTAATTGCATGCAATTCATATGCATCTGTAATGCGATTATAATTGTGCTACATCAACGACCCAATATGTACATATGAGGCCTTGATTGATAGCATGAGATCGAGTATCTCCCTATCGATAAACATTGTATGTACATATCCATAGGAATGTCTCGCTGTGTTTCGTGCTCCTGGTTGGCTAAGAGAGATTAGGTCCTACACTCAGAGCCCTCCTCCCTTTTGATATCATGCGCTCCCATCTTCTAATATCAGAATTGATTGAAACCCCTACTACCATCAGAAGCACTCTTCTTAGAGTTACCTTTTGTTTATCTTCATCATACCAAGACCTTTGTTCTTCAAAAAAAACATCTCTACTTGTAGTAAATTGCTTGGTTGAAGGATTATAAAACTTGTAACCCATCTGAGTTGAATCATATCCAATAAACACTGCCTTTGTTGCCCTTTCATCTAGCTTACCTCTTATTTCTGATGGTACATGAACATAAGCTAAACAACCAAAAACCTTGCAATGTCCAAGACTAGGTTTTCTTGCATGCCATGCTTCATAAGGATTCATACATTGAAGTGATTTGGATGGTAGTCTATTGACAAGGTACACAACAATTGAAATAGCTGATGTCCATAGATAATGCGGCAACTTCTTCTCTTCAAGCATTGTTTAGGCTAATCCAACCAATGTCTCGTTTCTCCTCTCTACGACTCCATTTAGTTGAGGAGAGTACCTGGTAGTCCCTTCCCTTTTGATACCTTTATCCTTCAAGAACTCATCAAACTCTTTGGAGGAGTAGTCTCCCCCTCCTTCAGATCTAAGCTTCTTGAGTGATCTACTTGTATGATTCTCCAAATGTGCTAGATACTTTTTGAAGCAATCAAACACTTCATTCTTACTCTTGATAGAGTATAGAACAGTGCATCTACTATGGTCGTCAATAAATGAGACATAATACCTTGATCCTGCTAATGAAGGTTCTTTGTTGACGACATGTTCGCTCCTACTTCACCTACATTTGTATCCGCATGAGTGCATCTCCATTTTGTATCCAGCAGGCACTCCATTTCCAGTCTATTTCCATTTTATATTGTACTTCCTTTGTATTTGGGTACCTTGCCATGTGCTTCTACCAGTTGTATTCATCCTCCTTTCAGGAGACTTATCCCACATATGATGTACTTTTGAGAGCCCCTCCCAAAAATATATAAGGAGGGCCTCTCCCCTCATTTATACTTGGTTAGAAGCTTGAGGAGCCTACTCCATGCTCTTGGCAAGCTCATTTGTAATCCACATGAGTTTACCCATTTCATGGTCTACTCATTTTGTGTCTCACACATTCTTTGTTTTGTGAGAGTACTTTACTTTTCATTTTGCTTCCGCATGCGTACTCTCTACATTGTATCAGAGCGCTAGGTGGAGGTCTTGGTGGTGCGTTTGGTGGTCGTTTTGGTGGTGATGGTGGTGCTTCATTTTGGTGGCATGCTTTCTCCTCATTGAGAGAGGCCTTTTGCCATCAGTCTTTGGGATTCATTTTGCCCATTTGCCCACCCTCCCACCCACTTTCTGTCATCATTTTGTACGCTCTTTACCCCAATTTTTCCATCGTCTTTGTGAATGGAGTGTCATATCTTGTAATCTCGAAGTCATTTATGCAAGAGTCGACACTTATTTTCATCATTTATAGTGTTCATAAACACTATTCGAATAATTTTTTTGCGGCACGCTGCGTTGAGGATTTGGCTGCGAAGGTATGCTTCGTTGAGGATTGTACGCCGAGCTTAGAAAGTTTTGACTCAGGAAGATTGTACGCCGAGCTCAGAAAGTCTTGACTCATTGGCCATTGCACGAGCAACAAGGAGATGAGAAGAGAGAGAAATGACATCCTGTTTCTTCCTATATCCTAAGAGCAAGAAAGGACTCTGTGCCAGCTTCATCTCTGCTGTCTTTTCTATACATGTATTTTCCTCACATAAATTGTGTATCGCTGTCTACCTCTCGCCTACACGTAGTTTCATCCATAATGGTTATGGCAGACTGGTCAGTGGTCACTGGTCACTTGTGCTCTCGCACTTTCTCTAGCACCCGTGCGTGTATTTCTATCGATTATGGTCAGTGCATACTGGAAGTGCGCTAGTCTATATGCATGCATGTATGTGGAACATGATGGAGAGTGTTAATCTCCAAAAGAACAAGTTACTCTTGTATTTAGAACACCTCTATAACAAGAATAACTCAGATCTTCACCAATTTTAGAAGATCAATACTCAATTGTCAAATTTTCTGAACAAACTGTGAAGAAGGAGAATACACAGAAAGTCTGCTGCACATAATTCACTCATTGCCTTATCAAATATGTAAAGTTTTTTATAAAACTTTGTACGAAGTGTCGGCTATAGATTGCGCACCTTCCCCAAGTTGAATCACTCCAAAAGATTCAATAGAATTTGAGAAATGATCTCAACAACTCACCTATGTCTAAAATTGTTCTTCTGAGAAGTCGACTTAGACACCTATGACTTTAAACCTTTGGTTCTCTCAATATAGAACCCGTTTCTACAAATGCTTTTAGCCACAAGTAGCTTACCTTCCAACTTAAAGATTAAGTACTTGCTTGCTCAAAACTTTAAACTGTGGAAGGAGAATTGATCAAAACATTCGTATCAAATTTTGCACCTCCTGTAACTTCACTTCTTCTCATTCACATATGCAAATGTTCCTACACTTAATTCTCTCAGCCTAATCACAATTGGAGGCTAAAAATTTGTACAGAAGTCGATTGCCTAAAGACTTAGACTTGTACAAAAGCAGTTCACAAAAGATCTAACACAGAAGGAGAAAACGCAGAAATATCAGGTGCAACATTTTCTTCATTTCTGAGAAAAATACAACTGAGTGATGAGAGAGTCTTGACTCACTTCTTAAGATGTCTAATGACACATACAACTTCTGATTACTCTATTCTCATGCTCTCTCATACTTGCCTCGACATTTTCTAAAGTATATATAGACAAAAAGTTACAAGCTTATGACTACTCAAAGATATAAGTGAACTATCTCTGAAATAATGTACATATGTGTACACATCTTCCAACTTCTGAATATGTCCTTCCTTCATGCTTCACAACTTGTTCTCTTCTCAAATCCTTGACTTCATTTCCATATCAAAACATCAATTGTTGATTGTCCTGCACCAACAGCTCCCTCTCAATCATCAATTGAGGGTTTCTCTATCTTCTTTATGCATGCCATGTCTTTGAATCTCTGTAGCTTTGGTCCATCCAAGCTTTTGGTAAGCATATAAGCTATTTGATCTTTTGTTGAAGTATGTATGACTTCAATCTCTTTATCCATCACCTTCTCTCTCAGAGAGTGATACTGAATCTCAATGTGTTTAGTCCTTGCATGAAACACAGGATTAGCAGCTAAATACAATGAACTCATAATACAAACCCTCTTTGAGTGTACCCTTAATGTACCTCAACACTCTTTGACCTGCAATCTAGTGTTCTTTCCTAGGACAATGCATGAATTGAGACAAAACTCCAACTCCATATGATAAATCAGGCCTTGTTAATGTAGCATAGATGAGACTACCAACCAAACTCTGATATAGCTTCATATCCTTGAATTCTTCTCCACCATATCTGCTCAATTTGTGATTCACCTCCATTGGAGTAGGTGCGACCGTGCAACCATTCATTTTAAACTTGATTAACAAGTTTCTCAAATACCTTTCTTGAGTCACATGTTGGAGTTAGACGTCTGCGGAAGCACGTGAACAGCACAAGGAAGAAGAAGAAGCTTGGAGCACAACACACAAGACTGAATGTATTACTAGAGAATGTACAAAGATAAGTAGCCCATTAGGGCAATAGGCGTATATACAAGCCGAGGGAAAAAAACCTCCTAAAGAGGGAAAAAAGTGCCCCGGTGGTCCTAGAGTGTTCACACACATCACTACCTAAATATATCAACAAATCCCCCCTGGAAGTGATGCGGTGAACAAGGAGCTGGCACTCATGTATAAGGAAGTGCCGAGCTATGTGGAAATCACTCCACAAAAGGAAGTAAGCCCAAAGCTTTGCGGAAAGCTTCAAACTTCTCCCTAGGCAGAGCCTTCGTGAAAAGGTCTGCAATGTTCTCCTGCGTGGGTACATATGCCAAGCTGATCTCCCCAGCAGAGAACCTCTCCCTGACATAGTGATAATGCACCTCAATGTGCTTAGTGCGAGCATGGAACACAGGGTTCCTCGCAACTGCCAATGCGCTATGACTGTCAGTGAAGATGGTGGTGGCAGAAGACTAGCCAACACCCAAATCAGCCATAAGGCATCTGAGCCACACACACTCAACAGCCGCTGTGAAAGCTGCCCTATACTCAGCCTCACAACTGGAAGTGGCCACAGTAGGCTGCTTCTTGCTCAACCAAGATATACATGAGCTACCAAGCATGAAGCAAAAACCACTGGTGGACACACGAGTGTCATAGCAACCAGCCCAATCTGAGTCAGAAAAAGCATGCAAATCTGGCGGTAGTGATCCCCCCTTGGGATAAAACAACCCAAGAGTACCACTCAAGTAGCGAAAGATGCGCTTAACCGCTTTCCAATGCGTGACTCCTGGGCAATGCATAAACCTGCTCATCTGTGAGACAACAAACTGAATATCTGGCCGAGTAATGCATACGTAAATCAAGCATCCAACGGCCTGCTGATAGAGAACAGCATCAAATGCATCTCCAGCATCATGAAGACTCAATCGTAAACCTGTCTCCATAGGAGTGGCAATAGGCTTACAGTCTTCAAGGCCAAAACGCTGCAATAATGTGTCAATATATTTCGTTTGACACAAAGCCATTCCACCATCAACTTGCATAAACTGAATGCCCAAATAGTGATGCAAATGCCCCAAATCAGACATCTCAAATGAGGCATACAAATCAGCTTTGAAATCAGCAATATGCTTCTTAAGAGGACCAGTGAGCAGCATGTCGTCTACATAGACAACAATGATCAGAAGCACATCATTAGCACGCTTAACATATAAGGTGCTTTCAGTTGGACTGTTCTCAAAACCATGTGCAATCAGATAGGCATGTATTTTCTCATACCAAGCACATGGTGCTTGCTTTAAACCATATAACGCCTTCTTTAACCTGCACACCTGGTTTTCATGCCCTTTCTGCACAAAGCCACGGGGCTGAAAAACATACACTTCTTCATGCAAGTCACCATTCAGAAATGTTGTTTTAATGTCCAGCTGATGTACATTCCAACCATGATGGGCTGCAAGTGCACAAATGCTCTGAACAGTAGTCATACGGCATGTAGGTGCAAAGGTCTCATCAAAATCAATGCCTCTTTCCTGCACATAACCCTTTGCAACAAGCCTAGCCTTATACCTGTCAACTGTACCATCAGGTTTACGCTTCAGCTTGTATACCCACTTAGTGCCAATGGCCTTCTTGCCAGGAGGCAAGTCACATAAAGACCATGTACCATTCTTCATTATAGCATCATATTCAGATTGCATAGCAGCCATCCAATTTTCTGAATTTTGTGCTTCATCAAAAGAAACAGGCTCATTCTCATCACAGAGACTAGATGCAGCCATAGCATAGCAATCTGATGCAAAGAAGGTACTATGAGAGCCTGAACGAGTACGATATGACAAAGGTGCATCTAATTTGCTGTCACGCAAAGTCTGCACCAGCCATTTTGGCATAGTTTTTGCCTGTTCAATATCAGCTCTCTCATCAACAAGTGCATCATGTAAATCTGCATCAGAAATGGAATGATCTGCATCATCATATGAAACCTGCAAAGGCTGAGAAGTTGCCTCATTAGGACCAGCGCTAGCCTCTCCACCTGTAAAAAGAGGCATCAAAGTATCATACATGTCTTTGGAGCGAACAGATGTCTCCTTAGTACATGAAAGCAATGGCTGAATAGCATCTTCCACAAAGACAACATCACGGCTAACCAGAATGCGTTTAGTCTGTGGATGATACAGACGATAGCCTTTACTTTCAGAACTATACCCAACAAAAATACATTTTACTGCTTTATCATCCAATTTTCTGCGATGTTGTTCAGGCACTAATGCATATGCCAAACAACCAAAAACACGCAGATGAGCAACAGATGGCTTGCGGTCATGCCAAGCCTCATATGGAGTGATGGACTACAACGCTTTGGTGGGACACCTGTTCAGTACATATGCTGCACACATGACAGCCTCAAGCCAGAAACTATGTGGTAAAGCCTGACTTTTGACCATGCACCTCGCCATCTCCATGAGTGACCTGTTCTTTCGTTCAGCAAATCCATTCTGTTGAGGTGTATACGGCACTGTACATTGGTGTTTTATCCCACGTTCAGCCAGAAATGCATTAAATTCTGAAGACATATATTCCCCCCCTCGATCAGAACGGAGGGTGCCCATTTTACATGCTGACAGATTTTCAGCCAAAACCAAAAATTGTTTGAAGCACATGAACACTTCGGACTTTGCTTTGAGTGGATATACCCATGCATGCCTGGAAAAATCATCAATGAAAGTCACGAAGTAAAGGTAATTTCCAAAAGAGGGTGTCTGCATAGGACCACAGACATCACTATGTACAAGCTGCAATTTCTGCATAGCCCGAAGTGAACCATCTTTTGGAAAGGAAGAACGCTGCATTTTGCCCAAAATACAGCCTTCACAAACATGTTTTCCAGGTGCCTCAAGTTTGGGCAAAGAGGACAACATTTCAGATTTCTGCAGGCATAACAAACTAGCAAAATTCAGATGACCAAAGCGTGCATGCCAAAGCTTTGGACATAACCTGAGAATCATGAACTGCACATGTCGAATCATTCACAGATCTTTCATAGTCTATGAGCTTATACAGCCCACGACATAAAATGCCAGAAGTAATAATCACATCGCCATTTGAGAGATCATGGACTGTACACCTGTCATCAACGAATTTCACAACCAAGCCAATCTTGGCTAATGCAGAAACTGATAACAGGTTCTTTTTGATCCCTGGCACAAATAAAGCATCTGACAAAGTGAAAGAACTACCATCAGCAGTAGTCAGAATGATCTTACCAACTCCCATAACAGGATAAGAGGAGTTATTGGCGCATGTGACAGTATTCCCTGTAGGGGCAGGCTCGAGTGAAGAGAAGAAACTGCGCTGCGAGGTAATATGTTTGGTCGCCCCACTGTCAAAGTACCAAACATCTGAGTCTACTGCAGACATGCACTGATCATGAGAAGATGGGTCAAAACTACAGACAGTAGTAAACGCCCATTCTTCTTCCTGCACAAGATTTGCAGACTCTGTTTTTGGTGTAGAGGCCTCTGCAACAACCATTCCAGCCTCTTTCTTCTTTGCCTCTTTAGCAGCCAGTTTTGGACAGTTCTTTATAATATGATCATTTCCTTTACAGTACTTGCAGAAGAATTTCTGCTTTTCTGATTTCTTCTCATCTTTATCCTGGTTCTTCGATTGTGCAGCATTTGCAGATTTCTGCTTACTAGTAGAATAGCTCCATTTTCCTTTGCCCTTCTGACTAGCCAGGAAAGCTTGATCTGCAACACGCATAATGGACCTGTTCTGCCTGGACTGATCTTCCTGCAACAGAACAGAGACTAATTCCTCAAATGACAAGGCATTCGGATTGCCTTTCATCATCAATCGAAGAGTAGAGGCAAAACTCTGATATGAATCAGGAAGGCCATTCAGAACGGTCTGCACAAGTGAGCTATCTGGTATAACCTCATCAGCAGAAATCAATTGTTCCTTCAGGTCTTTGATCTTTGTAAGAAAACTGTCCATCGAATCACCTTCATTCATGTGCTCACTCTCCAACTGTTTTCGGAGGTAAGCAACACGAGCCTCATTCCTAGCCTGGTACAAAGTGGTAAGTGTATCCCAAGCATCCTTTGCTGTTCTGCAAGAGCGAATATGAGGAATAATGGCACGTTTGACAGACAAAGCTATCAATGCATGTGCCTGGGCATCTCTGCCATCCCAACGAATCTGCTCTGCAGTAGGTGCAACAGAAACAGCAGCACGAACAGGAATCTGCGGAATATCATCTTCGACACCATCTTCATCAGCTCCAACACCTGTATTTGCAGTACCTGTCGTTACAGGTGTAACAGGACGTCTTTCAACACCCTACACAATGTTCCACAATCCTTTTGCAACCAGTACATGTCGCATCATATAAGCCCATAATGGGTAGTTGGTACCATCCAACTTATCCTCAACAGCCAACATACGGAATACATCACTGCTTTCAGCCATGGCCGATGACTAAAATACCTTGATGCAGAAAATTGACTGTATCTCAAAAAGTTGAACAGAACTGCCTAGACGAGTTCTGCTAGAACTGTAGCAAACTTTGAGACGCTTAAACTGGCGAACAGAAACTGGTATATACCTTTGGCACAAAAGGACGAAATAGCCTACACAAGCACTGCGATAGTGCATTCGGAGGCCGAAACGAGCTCAGATCGCGATTTCGGCACCACATAGCGAAGCTGTTTTGATCTCGGAAACACCCTGAGTATGCTCACCAAATTTTGTGCGAATCTGAGACTGCAAACGGAGGAGTGTCGACGGCGCCCTAGAAGAAGCAACGACCTGCTCTGATACCAATTGTTGGAGTTAGACGTCTGCGGAAGCACGTGAACAGCACAAGGAAGAAGAAGAAGCTTGGAGCACAACACACAAGACTGAATGTATTACTAGAGAATGTACAAAGATAAGTAGCCCATTAGGGCAATAGGCGTATATACAAGCCGGGGGAAAAAAACCTCCTAAAGAGGGAAAAAAGTGCCCCGGCGGTCCTAGAGTGTTCACACACATCACTACCTAAATATATCAACATCACATACACTCCATGTTGAGTGTATGAAATCTCCATGCCCAAGAAATATGAAAAGTCTCCTAAATCACTGATCTTGAATTCTTTCTCCATTTGCTTTAGATACTTGAAATCCAAGTTCTATGAAGAACTTCAAAAGTCTATAATTCCATGCCCTTGGGGCCTGCTTCAAACCATACAAAGCTCTCTTGAGCTTACATACATGATCTGGATACTTTCCATCTCTCAATCCTTGAGGTTGCTCCATAAAAACATCATTTGAAATGTAACCATTCAAAAAAGCATTCTTCACATCTAATTGACATAATTTCCAACCTTTACATGCAGCAATGGCTATGAGTGTCCTGATGGTTGTCATCTTTGCCACAGGACTATAGGTCTCATCATAATCAATACCATATGTTTGAGCAAACTCTTTCACAACAAGTCTAGCTTTATACCTAGACACTCTTCCATCTGCAAACCTCTTAGTCTTGTAGACCCATTTGCATCCAATGATCGTCTGACTATTTGGTTTAGGAACCAAATCCCATGTCTGATTCTCCATTAATGCATCATATTCTTCCTGCATAGCTTTCTCCCAATTTTCCTTACCTTTTGCCTCTTCATATGTGGAAGGGTCTTCATCTGCCTTTATCATGTAAGCATAATCTTTGGTAGCCAAAAAAGAAGTGTCATAGCTATACCTTGTAGGTTGCCACTTGTGTCTTGATGACCTTCTGAGTTCTCCACTCCTTGAGGTTTCTGGTTCTTCACACTCAAGATCAAATCTTGGCATTTCTTCAACTTCAACCTGCACTTCATTATTCTCCACTTCATCAAATATCTGAACCGTTGATTTACCTTTCTTTTGACTCACAACTTCTTCATCACCTGTATTAATTTTGATTTTACCTGCATACCAAGTACCTTGCTCATCAAATGTAACATCTTTTGGTACAAGAAATTGTTTTCTCGATGGACTCCACAACTTATATCCCATCTGCTTATCATCATAACCAATGAATACATACTTTTCAGCTTTAGGTTCTAACTTGTGTCTTAATTGTGATGGCACATATGCATATGCCAAACATCCAAATACTTTGTAATGATTCAAGGTAGGTCTCTTACCCCACCATGCCTCATATGGTGTCATACCCTGCAAGGCTTTACATGGTAGCCTATTGACCAAATTAGTAGCTGTATTTACAGCCTCAGCCCACAAATAATTTGGGCAATTTTTCTCCTTCATCATTGATCTTGCATTCTCAACAAGAGTTCTATTTCTTCTCTCTGCTACACCATTTTGTTGAGGAGAGTACCTGCAAGTGATTTCCCTTTTTATACCTGCATTCCACAAGTAATCACTGAACTCATTAGAAAAATACTCTCCCCCTCCATCTGACCTTAGTCTCTTCAATTTATGGCCTGTAATACTTTCTACATACACATGATAATGTTTGAATGTATTGAATACTTCTAACTTATCTTTGATCACATAGATAGTGATCCATCTGGTAGCATCATCAACATAAATCACATAGTACCTTGAACCATTTATACTGAAATCCTTTGATGGTCCCCACACATCTGTGTGTACCAACTCAAGCTTCTCTGAATACATAAAACCATGCTTGGAATAAGATTGCTTATGAGCCTTACCTAATTGACATGCCTCACATCTGTATGTCATATGTTGACCTGCAACATTAGGCAATCCAAGCACTGAACCATTGTTTATCATATCTTTGATACCTCTTTCATTGAAATGTCCAAGTCTCTTGTGCCAAAGATCTAACTCAGAGATCTTATGCCCTCCATAAGTAAAGAAGGCATGACCAACATTACCTTGAATCTTCAATGTGAACAATCTTCCTTCCTTCTTCCCTGAAACAATTTGTTTATACTCATTGCTAGGGTCTTCCACAAACACTCCTTCATTAGTGAATCTAACTTCATAACCTTTTTCAACAATTTGTCCTACACTTATCAGATTCTTAGGAATTGTAGGAACATACAAGACCTTACTCAAGAGAGTACTTCCATCATTGGCCTTCACTGATCCAATTGACTTCACATTGTGCTTTGTATTGTCACCTGTTTTAACAACATGATTAGATACCTTATTTTCCAAATGAGTCATCAATGCTATGTTACCACTCAGGTGATTGCTACGCCCTGAGTCAATGTAGAAGACTCTTTGGTCTTCATTTTGCCTTTCACAAGTTGCATTCATTATCAATGTTGAATCCTCCTTCTGATCTGAAGCATAATTGTAGTAGGTATTATTGTATTGTTGACTTTGGAATCCTCTACCTGCATTTCTTCCCAAGTAACCCCTACTACCTCTTCTTCTGAAGTTACCTCTTTGATTTCTGCCACCTCTTCCTCTTGAATTAAAATTCTGATTATATCCACCATTACTCTGATTATTATGCCAACAATCATTAGCTAAGTGATTTGTCTTACCACAAATCCAACAAGCCTTGACTCCATCTTTATTATTCCTGCCTCTTCCTCTACCTTTGCCACCTCCTCTTCCTCTTAGGAATTTGGCTTGACTAGTTGTGACTTCATCTTCATTTGCTTGTTGCTTCCCTTTGCTATTTTTCTTCTTATCCTTTGAGTACATTGCATGACCTGTACTTTTGTCACCTTCACCTTTGACATCCTGCTCAAAGGTTAACATATGTCCTAGCAACTGATTTAAGTCAAGTAAAATGATCAAGTGATAATTCAGTAGACAAAATGAATGGCTTCCATTTGTAATCACCTCTCAAACCTCTGAGGATTTGCCTTACCAATTTATCCTCCTCAATGTCTTCATCAACAGCTCCTAATGCATCTGCAATGTCCTTCATTCTGGTAACATAATCTGAGATGGATTGAGAGGCCTGCTTCTTGAATGTGGTAAATTCTGCCCACAAGGATGCCTTCCTAGACTTTGTGGTATTTTGGAAATGCTCCTCCAAAGCATTCCATATATCACTTGCACTTTCAAGGCCTCTAATGTGAGGTAGCAAGTAATCATTGACTGCCATATAGATAATGCTCCTAGCTTGAGCATCTCTCTTCATCCAATTCTTCAAATCTGATAATTCCTCCCTAGTTGGAACACTAGGATCTCTGAATTGAGGCTTTTCTTCTTCACCTATAATATAACCTATCAAGTCTTTGCTCATTAGATGAGCTTCCATCCTCATTGACCATGCTGGATAGTTCTCTCTATCCAATTTCTCTATCTGAAGAGAATCTCCCATCCTTTCTTCACCTGTATATTCAATTCTTCAATCTTTATAAGTAATAGATGTACCTTTACTTCGAATAATACTCCCTTTGTCTTCCTTGGTGTGGTATGACCTTCTTCTCAAGCTTTATCCTCAAGCTTTCACCTTTTGAACCTTCAGATGTTGAATTCTTTGCACCTGCAGCAGTGTCGAGATCCTCCTTCCTTCAATTCTGATGCTTCCTGCTCTGATACCACTGATGGAGAGTGTTAATCTCCAAAAGAACAAGTTAGTCTTGTATTTACAACACCTCTATAACAAGAATAACTCAGATCTTCACCAATTTTAGAAGATCAATACTCAATTGTCAAATTTTTTGAACAAACTGTGAAGAAGGAGAATACACAGAAAGTCTGCTGCACATAATTCACTCATTGCCTTATCAAATATGTAAAGTTTTCTATAAAACTTTGTATGAGTGTCGCCTATAGATTGTGCACCTTCTCCAAGTTGAATCACTCCAAAAGATTCAATAGAATTTGAAAAATGATCTCAACAACTCACCTATGTCTAAAACTGTTCTTCTGAGAAGTCGACTTAGACACCTATGACTTTAAACCTTTGGTTCTCTCAATCTAGAACCCGTTTCTACAAATGCTTTCAGCCACAAGTAGCTTACCTTCCAACTCTAAGATTAAGTACTTGCTTGATCAAAACTTTAAACTGTGGAAGGAGAATTGATCAAAACATTCGTATCAAATTTTGCACCTCCTGTAACTTCACTTCTTCTCATTCACATATGCAAATGTTCCTACACTTAATTCTCTCAGCCTGATCACAATTGGAAGCTAAAACTTTGTACAGAAGTCGACCTAAAGACTTAGACTTGTAAAAAAGCATTTCACAAAAGATCTAACACAGAAGGAGAAAACTCAGAAATATCGGGCGCAACATTTTCTTCATTTCTGAGAAAAATACAACTGAGTGATGAGAGAGTCTTTACTCACTTCTTAAGATGTCCAATGAAACATACAACTTCTGATTACTCTATTCTCATGCTCTCTCATACTTGCCCCGACATTTTCCAAAGTATATATAGACAAAAATTTACAAGCTTATGACTACTCAAAGATATAAGTGAACTATCTCTGAAATAATGTACATATGTGTACACCATCTTCCAACTTCTGAATATGTCCTTACTTCATGCTTCACAACTTGTTCTCTTCTCAAATCCTTGACTTAATTTCCATATCAAAACATCAATTGTTGATTGCCCTGCACCAACAGAACAAACACAGGATGTTGCGAGTCAGGTCATGAGAGCCGGAGCCTGAGAGCAGGGCTCGATGCTTCTTTTCTCGTATGTTATGTACATCTGCACATGGAGAGAGAGAGAGAGAGAGAGATCAAGCCTCATCTGCCCCAACTCTCAGCCAAGCATCTCTGTAATCGTGGATTCAGATATGAGACGGGATAGATGTTGAAGAAGGCGACGACCCTGCATTTGCGGATTTCCTGATTCGAACATCAGATTCCAACAAAGAGTTGAAGCAGCAGAGAGACTCGGGACGGGCACTTAAACACAGAAGCAAATAGATCTCCGCAAGTTGAGAGAAGAAGTTCCCCGACGGTTGCAGCGAGCAGCGTTAATCCTCACACGCCTTCTGAGGAGGTAGGGGGCGGTGAAAGGAGCTAAGCCATGTCTGTTCGTGAGAATGGAGACTTGCGCAGCAGCATTTTGCACCTCTTCAAGGCTTCAACTGGTAGAGAAAGCGAGAGAGAAAAGTTAGTGATTCATCCGCCCTAGAGGCTAAAGGTTTAGTTCATCAGGCCATCTCCGGCACTCAGATTTTGGCACAACCTCGCGCGGTGAGCTAATCACGTGATATGGTCAGTCCCTGTCAAAGCATCACTCAAGAGGCCCATGTGCATGATGTGGTATGTCTTTAGGCCAATTTTAAAAACTGATTGATGACCACCTGTAGCTATAGATAGTGCGATCTACAAGTGGTGCATTCAATGGAGGAAATCGGAGTTGGTGGAGCCGACACGGCCAGACACAGTTCGGTGTTTACATAAATGATGATGTAATGTAGTGCAGTACATTGCATATGTATTAAAGTACATTGCATAATCTCATTTCTACATTCTGTTGATCATCATGCGACACTTCACCGAGGCAATGATTACATGTTTGTATCATGTAGTGTCTAAGCATCCATCCTTGCCACGATCTACTAGTGATCACTAAAACCACTCCCTCACAACAAAATTTCATTTGTTTTTAAAACGTAAAAAAAAAAAAAAAAAAAAAAAAACTCTCCAGACTTTACCTTGTATCTAGTGGCACACTATTTGGCACTTCCAATCATCAAAATACCTAAGGGCATTTGAACTTTATTTTGGCACAATCAAGACACTAAGTGCCTCCCTCTTTGTACACTCAAAATATAAGAAGAACAATATTGTGTGTGTGCACTTTTGTGGGTTGGAGGCAACTCTAAGCCCACCCACAAAGTTTCTAAAGTTCCCAAGCCTACTCTAAGGCTCAATTAGTGTGCATCGGGCTAATTTAAGCCCCCTCCTCTCGCGTCGACTCATCTTGGTATTTTGCAAGCATAGGGCTACTCTAAGCCCCCCCCCCCCCCCCCTCCTCGAGAATTTTTAAGTGCGGTGTCCAGTTGTTCATTTCAAGCTTTGCAATTATTTTGAAGCAGCATTTTTGGCAAGAGATTCTGATAGTGTTTCTAAACACTTTAACTTCAAAGCATGTGCGTTTGGCGAAGATTTTGATAGTGTTTCTAATCACTTTCTCTCCAAAGCTTTGTAATGACCAAAAGTGAAGGTAGCTCATCATCTATGGCTAACTTCTTAACCTCTTTCACCCCTATTTTTATGCCTAAGGATGAACGCCTCAATGGACAAAATTACAATCTATGGAAAGATGTTATGCGCGCATACCTATACACGAATCTCTTGCATGAGGTAGTAGATGGGTCAGACCCCGAACCCAATAGGGATACCAACTTAGATAACAGACATGTGTGGAATGTCAAGGACAAGAGAGCTTTAGGTTAGCTATTACTTTCCAACGCCGAATTGACGAAAGGACATATTATTGCCTGCAAGACGTCCAAGGATGCTTGGGACACGTTAGTCGCTTTGTATGAAGACAAAACCCCTTCGAAGATATATGCATTAGAGGCCGAGTTTCATAATTTGACCATTAGGCCACACGACACAATTACCAAAGTCATAGCCGAATTCGAGGACTACCAACGTAAATTAGCACTATGTGGTAGGCAGATCTCTAGTGAAGATATGGCCATTAGACTTCTCAACAAGTTACCAAAGTCATACGAGACATTTTTCACAACTTTGTATAATCGCGGCCAAGTCTTATCTTGGGAAGAGGTTCGTCGACTTTTGCTCCTCCACGACTCGCGACAGATCGACTTCCTCACAAGAGTCAGCCATGAAGGCCAAAGGCCCATTCAATAAGGGCAAAACCACAAGTCATCAGGCTAGCAATGGATCTAAGCAAGGATCGCATAATTCATCGAAGAAGTTCACCTGTAATTTCTATGGAAAGCTAGGCCACTTAGAAAAGTTTTGCTATAAAAAGAAACAATCATCGAAGGCTTCTACATCTAGGCAAGCATTCAAAGGCTCCCAACATAGATTCCTATTGCTCGAGTGAGGAACTTTTCATCTCCACAGAAGCCAAAGCACTAGTGACTTCAAGCTCCCCACATGAGTGGATCTTTGATAGCGGAGCTACCTCACATATGTGCAAAGACAAGGACTCCTTTCAGGAACTCGAAGAGCATATGGGAGAAGTCTATCTTGGCAACAACAATAGTTTACCCATCGAAGGAAAAGGGAAAGTTAAAATTTCCAACCATCAGGGGGAATGCAAGTCTTTATCCAATGTTCTCTTTGTTCCAAACTTATGTATGAATATCCTTTCCGTCAAGGCCATTACAGATCAGGACAAACAAGTATGGTTTGATAACACCTCAGTTAAGGTAGTTGATCCCCATACAAAGAATTTCATTGCTCAAGGTATAGAAGAAAAGGGCCTCTACAAGCTATCATGTTTTTATCCAAAGAATCAAACTCAAGTTTGTGGCACCAAAGATTCGGCCACACTTCATACTTATCAAAACTCTCTTCCTCCCAACTTGTGAAGGGATTGCCAAAGATAGGGCAACTTCCTGATGTCTGCCAAGCTTGCACCCAAGGCAAGCAACACAGGGCCCCAGTTCCTAAGGAAGCTTCAATACGAGCGAGGAATCCACTAGCCCTTATCCACATGGACTTATGTGGACCTATGAATACCCCATCCTTGAGTGGATCCCTCTACTTTTATCTTCTAGTAGATGACAAATCTCGCTTTATTTGGGTATATTTTTTGAAGTCAAAGTCAGAAACATTCTCTAAGTTTCAAACTTGGATCAAGGAAGTTGAGAATGAAGCTTCAACTAAAGTCAAAACGATCAGATCAGATGGAGGTGGTGAGTTTATCAATCATAACTTTGATAACTTTCTCACCTAGAAAGGGATCAAACGACAAGTCACTCAGCCTCATACTCCATCACAAAATGGAGTAGCTAAAAGGAAGATACGCAGTGTGACGGAAATGGCATGAACAGTGCTTCATCACAAGGAACTACCCTACACGTTTTGGGCAGAAGCTTTGCATAATGCCGTTCACATTCTTAATCGAGGCTTTACAAGTACTTTACAAAAAAGAACACCCTTCGAAGCCTACTATGGAAGAAAACCAAATGTGAACTACTTTCGAGTCTTTGGTAGTAAAGCTTTTGTCCATGCACCAAAAGAAGATAGAAACAAGTTACAATCAAAGTCCAAGAAACACATATTCATAGGCTACACTGACCAATCAAAGGCATACCGTCTATATGATATGGAAAACCACTCCATCACCATTTCGAAGGATGTGATTTTTAATGAAGCTTCATCATACACCAAAGGCAAAGAAGATCAAGTCTACAAGATTCACAAAGCACTTTACGGACTTAAGCAAGCTCCCAGGGCCTGGTATGAAAAGATTCACATGTTCTTTGAAGACAAAGGATTTCAACGAAGCAATGCTGATGTTAATCTCTATATCTATCAAAAGGAGTCTTCAGTAGCTATCATCATTCTCTATGTAGATGACTTGATCCTGACAGGCTCAGACGAAGAACGCATCTAGTTTATCATCACTCAGCTTCATCTTGAGTGGTATGGAAGTATGGCAAACAAAAGAAGGTATATTCCTGTCACAGAAGAAGTACTGCTCCAACTTACTTTCCAGATATAACATGGATGAGTGTCGCTCAGTATCTACACCACTTGATCCAAACATTAAGCTTACACTGGAGGATTCATCATCACTTGTGGATGTGCATACCTATCAACAACTTGTTGGCTCATTACTCTATCTTGCCAACACTAGACCAGATATTGCTTATGCAGTTGGTATACTCAGTCAGTTTGCACATTAGCCTCGTCAGACTCATTGGGATGCTGCTCAGAGACTACTTCGTTACCTTGCCCTCACCCGACATCATGGTCTTTGGTACAGAGGGGGCATCGAAATCGCCGGATATTTTGATTCAGATTGGGCTGGCGATCCTGGGCGGTCTACTTCTGGGTATATATTCTTGCTTGGCTCAGAACCTATCTCTTGGGCAAGTAAGAAGCAGCCTACAGTTGCACTATCATCTACCAAGGCCGAGTACCGAGCATCCAACTTTGCCGCATGTGAGGCCATCTAGCTTCGACGTTTATTATTTGACATTGGTGTTTTGCAGGATACTCCGACATGTCTTCGCACGGATAGCCAGTCAGCCTTGGCCCTCGCCAAGAATCTAGTGTTCCACGCTCGGACGAAGCACATCGAGGTCCAGTACCACTTCATCTGCGAGAAGCTCATACCTCACGAGATTACTCTAGAGCAGTGTACCTCTCAGGAGAACTTGGCAGACATGTTCACGAAGGCTCTACCTCCGGTTCCGCTTCAGCGCTTGGTGGACCTCTACAGCATTCACCTGCTCCAAAATGGAGCTGGAGAGGGGGTGTTGATGACATGATCGCTCCTACTTCACCTACATTTGTATCCGCATGAGTGCATCTCCATTTTGTATCCAGGAGGCACTCCCTTTCGAGTCTATTTCCATTTTATATTGTACTTCCTTTGTATTTGGGTACCTTGCCATGTGCTTCTACCAGTTGTATTCATTCTCCTTTCAGGAGACTTATCCCACATATGATGTACTTTTGAGAGCCCCTCCCAATTCTATATAAGGAGGGCCTCTCCCCTCATGTGTACTTGGTTAGAAGCTTGAGGAGCCTACTCCATGCTCTTGGCAAGCTCATTTCTAATCCACATGAGTTTACCCATTTCATGGTCTACTCATTTTGTGTCTCACACATTCTTTGTTTTGTGAGATTACTTTACTTTTCATTTTGCTTCCGCATGCGTACTCTCTACATTCTTGACTTGGTACCCATACATGTGT
Source organism: Ceratopteris richardii (assembly GCA_020310875.1). Classification (NCBI taxonomy): domain Eukaryota; kingdom Viridiplantae; phylum Streptophyta; class Polypodiopsida; order Polypodiales; family Pteridaceae; genus Ceratopteris; species Ceratopteris richardii. The sequence goes on along the minus strand of CM035411.1, from coordinate 32,874,633 downwards.
ATGTAATAAGTCCAATAAGTTGTTGTGGATGTAGCCTTTGTGGTTGAATGGTTATCTTCGTGCCTTCCCAATCTCACATGCATCACACCTATTGATCATGTGTTGCTTTGATATGTTTGGCATGTCGAGAGTACACACGCAGAAGCAAAATCAAAAGTAAATTACTCTCACAAAACAAAGAATGAGTGAGCCACAAAATGAGTAGACCATGAAATGGGTAAACTCATGTGGATTAGAAATGAGCTTGCGAAGAGCATAGAATAGGCTCCTCAAGCTTCTAACCAAGTGCAAATGAGGGGAGAGGCCCTCCTTATATAGATTCGAGAGGGGATCTCAAAACTACATCATATGTGGGATAAGTCTCCTGAAAGGAGAATGAATACAACTGGTAGAAGCACATGGCAAGGTACCCAAATACAAAGGAAATACAATATAAAATGGAAATAGACTAGAAATGGAGTGCCTCTTAGATACAAAATGGAGATGCACTCATGCGGATATAAATGTAGATGAATTAGGAGCAATCATGTCATCAACACCCCCTCTATAGCTCCATTTTGGAGCGGCTAAATGCTACAGAGGTCCACCAAGCGCTGAAGCGGAACCGGAGGTAGAGCCTTCATGAACATGTCGGCCAAGTTCTCCTAAGAGATACACTGCTCCAGAGTAATCTCCTGAGATATGAGCTTCTCGCGGATGAACTGGTATTGGATCTCGATGTGCCTCGTCCGAGTGTGGAACACTAGATTCTTGGTGATGGCCAAGGCTGACTGGTTGTCTGTGCAAAGACATGTCGGAGTATCCTGCAAAATACCAATGTCAGATAATAAACATCGAAGCCAGATGGCCTCACATGCTGCAAAGCGCGATGCTCGGTACTCGGCCTCTATGGATGATAGAGCAACTGTAGGTTGCTTCTTACTTTCCCAAGAGATAGGTCCTGAGCCAAGCAAGAATATATACCCAGAAGTAGACCCTCAAGAATCAAAATCACTAGCCCAATCAGAATCTGAATATCTAGTGAGTTCGATGCCCCCTCTATACCAAATACCATGATCTCGGGTGAGGGCAAGGTATCGAAGTAGTCTCAGAGAAACATCCCAATGAGTTTCACAAGGCTGATGTGCGAACTGACTGAGTATACCAACTGCATCAACAATATCTGGTCTAGTGTTGGAAAGATAGAGTAAAGAGCCAACAGGCTTTTGATAGGTATGCACATCCACAAGTGATGATGAGTCCTCCAGTGTAAGCTTGATGTTTGGATCAAGTGGTGTAGAAACTGAGCGACACTGGTCCATGTAATATCTGGAAAGTAGATCAGAGCAGTACTTCTTCTGTGATAGGAATATACCTTATTTTGTTTGCCAAACTTCCATACCCAAGAATGTTGAAGCAAGTCTATGACAAGCCTAAGTATTGGCTTGAGTCTCACAAAGTCTTAGAAGAAGCTTTAAAAAGAAGACTATGTAAAGTTCACTTGTGAACTACCTCTTGTAACTTTTGAAGAGTTTACTTAATGTAAAAGTAAGAGAATCTTAAGTGGTTGAGTCCACATGATCAAAAAGGGAAAGAGGAGCCACGAATTCGTGATTTGTGGTAGGTAGAGAATCAAATTTATCATTGATTGATTGGAGAGTGATTGAGGGAAGTTAGCCTCCCAAACTCAACTATAAATAGATGGCAGTTTTAGTCGTGGTTAGAAAGACCTATGTGAAGACCTCCAAGAGCTGAGCTTTATGCCATATCAAGGTGTGATTACAAGGCACACATATGTATCAGTAATTCATTGTATTGTACAAGCAATATACATTCATTTTCATGATTATTTGAGTTCATTTTTCCATGTTATTGTGAAGTGTACTACTCACTGCCATTGCTCTCAGTTTTCTCAGTCAGCTTGCAGAGATGTTTTCTCTGAGCTTGGTGCATCATTTTCAGTGATTTAACTTGGTAAAGTTAGCTCTATAAATCTACTATACGCTCACAAATTTTCATGTCATTTGGATGTTGCAATCTTCAGTTATGTTCATTTGAAGTCAACAGGGTCTGTTCATCTTCACTTCTCTGTCAAGTACCCGATTTTTTCACTCATCTTGTCAGAGCCATTTCTCAGTGGTTACTTATCCAACTTCAGTGATTTAAAGCTTGTTCGATTTAGCTTACTGTCTAGTATAACCATACAAATGTTCATAATTATTGGATTTCTACATTTTGAGTTATGTTGTTTTTTCTGCTCACTGGTCTATTTCTGTAGCAGCCCGTGAAAATCGGGATGATGTCATCACTTGTTAAAACTCATTCTCACTGTGTGGTTCATTATTTTTTATGAGATTACTCTTGAAAGTTAGCTCTTTAAGTTACCTAGACGTCCCCAAGAGGAATTAAGCTAATTGCTGCTGTGCTCAGAGAATTATGTAAAACACTGGACAGGTGTATGAACCAAGAATAGCAAGTTTTCACCTCTCAGCTAACTCCAACTTATCTGTTTTGATCTATCTTTTTGAGAGTGATCTTCCAAGGTACATAGGGTGTCTAATACATCCATTGGCAAGCTAGAAGGGCCCACCATATACTTCTAGAGTTCAATTGGCTGGTGTAGATGAAGGATTTTGCAACACGTCTTCATCTTCAAGCACATACCTATCCATCTCTTCATAGTGGTATCAGAGCAAGGTTGGACAACATGGCAGAAGGATTTCCTTCATCAATTGAGAAACTGGATAGAGGTAATTACTCAGCTTGGTCATTAAGAATGGAAGCTTATCTCCAAGGTAGAAGTTTATATGGTTATGTGGCTGGAGATGAAGTTATGCCAAGTTTCAGGAACAAAAGTCAATTCAACACAAGAAGAGCAAGAAAGATTGAGCACATGGTGCTCCAAGGATGCACTTGCAAGGTCTTATCTCCTCAACTCTATCTCAGATTTTTTGTTGCCTCACATTAGAAGTTGTAAGACATCTCAGGAAGTGTGGGATGCACTTGAAGCTTTCTTTTCTTCAAGTACCAAAGCTAGGAAGCATCAACTATGGCTGGAGTTCACAACTCTCAAGAAGGCTCCCAAACAAAATGTGACTGATTTTGTCACAAAGCTCAAGGACATAGCGGATCAGTTGGGAAGCATTGGAGAGGTAATAGATGAAGAGGAAATTGTAAGGCAGGTCATCAATGGCTTGAAGGCAGATGATAAGTGGGAAGCATTCACCACAGCTATGGATTTGTACATGGACATGCATGTACCTGATTTCAACACACTCATTGGACAACTACTTACTGAAGAGGCAAAGCTTATAAAAAATGGAGAAAGCTCTAGAGGTAATCAATCTTCAGCTTTATACACGGATAAAAGCAAGTCTAAAGATAACAAAGGAAAGGCAAAGAAAGTGGATGATGAAGCAGGTACATATCAAGCTAACTATGCAGGTAGAGGAAGACATGGTAGAGGTAGAGGAAGAGGAGGTAGAGAAGGCAAGGGGAGATCCCAAGACTCCAACTCATGTTCTATTTGTGGATTAACTAATCATACAACTGAAAATTGCTTTAGGAATTCCAGGAATCAAAGAGGCAGAGGATACAATAGAGGAAGTTATGGCTACTCAAGAGGAAGGTTCAACAACTACCATGGCAACTACAACAACTACAATCATTCAAACTATCAAGGAGGCTACAAAGGAAGGAGAGACTACAATAACTACACAGAAGACTCAAACAAAGAGGATTCATTATTGATCATGAACATGGCTATGCCACAAGGTAAATCTGATGAGCATGTTTTCTACATAGATTCAGGTTGTTCAAATCATGTGGCAGGAAATGTGGCACTCCTATCAGATTTAGAAGATCCAAGGAATAAGCATGAGGTACAAACAGGAGATGATACAAAACATCCTGTGGAGAAAATAGGCAATGTCAAAGCACCTGATCGAAACATCAACCTACTCAGTAAGGTACTCTATGTCGCTACCATTACAAAGAATTTGATAAGTGTTGGGCAGATAGTAGAGAAAGGGTTGCAAGTCAGGTTCACAAAAGCAGGAGCATTTGTTGAAGATCCAAGTCAAGGATTCAGAAGAATTGCAAAAGGTGAAAAGACAGGTAGATTGTTCACATTTGAATTACAGGACACCAGAAACATTGCTCTCTTTAATTATGGTAGTCAGACACTCACAGAGTTGGAAGTATGGCACAAAAGGTTAGCACATATTGGTGAAAGGTCATTAAAGCAAATCTGCAGGGACAAAAGTGTACTTGGACTTCCTAATTTGTCAAAACAACATATGATTTATAAGTGTAGTGCATGTCAATTCGGAAAGTCTCACAGGTTACCATTCATGAAGAAAGGTTATATGCATGGAGATCTCTTGGAGTTGGTTCATACAGATGTATGGGGACCTAGCAAGGAAGCTTCAATATCTGGATCAAGGTATTATGTTTCCTTTATTGATGATTGCAGCAGATGGACTATCCTATTCTTTATGAAACACAAAGACGAAGTTTTTTCATGTTTCAAAAGATATTTGGCTCTTGTGGAGAATCAAACAGGTAAATCACTAAAAAGGCTAAGGTCAGATGGAGGGGGAGAATACTTCTCCCATGATTTTGATTCTTTTCTTCAAGAAAGAGGAATCAAAAGAGAGGTAACTACAAGGTACACTCCTGAGCAAAATGGAGTAGCAGAAAGGAGGAATAGGACAATTGTTGAAGCTGCAAGGTCTATGTTAAATGAAAAGCATTTACCTAATTACTTATGGGCTGAGGCTGTATCTACAGCCACTTACTTGATTAACAGGTTGCCTTCAAAATCCCTTGATGGGATGACTCCATATGAGGCTTGGAATGGAAGAAGACCAAGCTTAGATCATTGTAAAATTTTTGGATGTATTGCTTTTGCTCATGTTCCTTCACAGGTTAGAGGCAAGATGGATCCAAAGGCAGAAAGGTGTGTATTTATTGGATATGACAACAATCAAAAGGGCTACAGGTTATAGAACCCTACCAACAAAGGATTCTTGGTAAGCAGAGATGTAGTTTTTGATGAGAACAATTCATGGTATGAAGATTCATGCAGGAAGGTCAATTTACCATATAATCTTGAAGAAGATTTTCCAAAGCTTGGTAGAGAACAACCGAAGATTGAAGAACAAGACACCTCAGAGGATGATGAAGAATCTCAGATGGAAAAGATCAAAGCATGGAAGTCTAAAGGTAAAGCAAAATTGCAGGAACTTGGACATGAGGCAGAATCATCACATCATGGCCTAAGAAGATCTATGAGGGAAAAGAAAAAACCAGAAAGGTATGGGTTTGACACCTCATTAGTAACTAAACATTCTATCTACATAGCACAGGACATAAACCAAGAGGAGCCATCATCATTTGAAGAGGCCAAAGCAAAAACAGAATGGAAGCATGCAATGAAGGAAGAGATTGAAGCACTTGAGGAAAACAACACTTGGGATTTGGTGCCCAAGACTTCATCCATGAAGGTAATAGGCTCAAGATGGGTCTATAAACTCAAGAAGAATTCTGATGGTTCCATTAACAGGTATAAGGCAAGGCTTGTAGCAAAAGGCTTTGCACAAACTCAGGGAATTGATTATGAGGAGACCTTCTCTCCTGTGGCAAAGATGCCTACTATTAGGGTTTTGCTTAGTATTGCCTCTTCCAAGAATTGGAAGATACTTCAACTAGATGTAAAGAATGCATTCTTGAATGGTTGGATAACAGAAGAGGTATATATGGCACAACCACCTGGTTTTGAGAATCAAGTTTATCCTGATTATGTGTGTAAACTTAACAAAGCATTGTATGGTCTCAAGCAAGCTCCAAGAGCTTGGAATTTCAGGCTTGTTTCATTCTTGCAGGACAAAGGCTTTCAACCAAGCAAGGCAGATCCTTCACTCTTTATTAAAAAGAGTAATTCCGAGGTCATCTACCTATGTGTATATGTAGATGATATTATATTGACAGGAAATGATGCAAATTGTATGAAGAAGATCAAAGATCAGATGAGAGAAGAGTTCAAGATAAGTGATTTGGGTTCACTTACCTACTTCCTAGGTTTGGAAGTTGTCTACAAAGATCATGGTTTGTTTCTCACTCAAAGAAAGTACATTAAGGACATGTTGGCAAAATTCAAGATGCAAGATTGTAAGATTGCAGGTACTCCAATGGAGGTCAATCACAAATTGAGCTCACATGAAGGTGAACTCATAGAGGACATCACATCATATCAAAGTCTAGTGGGTAGTCTCAACTATGCCACATTGACAAGAGTAGATATATGTTACAGTGTGAGTGTGCTAAGCCAATTTATGCACACACCAAGGAAACCACATATGGATGCTGCCAAAAGGATTCTCAAGTATCTCAAAGGAACCATAAATGAAGGACTTTATTATCCTTATGTATCTGATTTAGGTTTGAAGCTATTTTCTGATGCAGATTGGGCTGGCTCCAAGGAAGATAGAAGAAGCACTTCAGGTTATCTTACCTTTGCAGGTTCAAAGCTTATTTCATGGTCATCCAAGAAGCAACGCACAGTTGCTCTCTCTTCTACTGAAGCTGAATATAGAGGTCTTGCCATAGCTACACAAGAAGCTATGTGGATGAAGACATTATTCAAAGATCTTGGATTGGAGTTTGGAACTCCAACTATTTTTGGTGACAATATGAGTTCTATTCACTTGGCTGCTAATCCTATTTTTCATGCAAGGACTAAACATATTGAAGTTCATTATCACTATGTACGAGAGAAGGTTCTAAGCAAAGAGATTCAAATATCATATGTGTCCACTCATCAACAATGTGCAGATATTCTAACCAAAGCATTGGATGGTACAAAGCTTTGCAAATTCAAGGCTATGATTGGTTTGCAGGTAATCTTGGAAGATTGAAGACCTCAAGCATACTTGGCTTGAGGGGGAGCTGTTGAAGCAAGTCTATGACAAGCCTAAGTATTGGCTTGAGTCTCACAAAGTCTTAGAAGAAGCTTTAAACAGAAGACTATGTAAAGTTCACTTGTGAACTACCTCTTGTAACTTTTGAAGAGTTTACTTAATGTAAAAGTAAGAGAATCTTAAGTGGTTGAGTCCACATGATCAAAAAGGGAAAGAGGAGCCACGAATTCGTGATTTGTGGTAGGTAGAGAATCAAATCAATCATTGATTGATTGGAGAGTGATTGAGGGAAGTTAGCCTCCCAAACTCAACTATAAATAGATGGCAGTTTTAGTCGTGGTTAGAAAGACCTATGTGAAGACCTCCAAGAGCTGAGCTTTATGCCATATCAAGGTGTGATTACAAGGCACACACATGTATCAGTAAGTCATTTTATTGTACAAGCAATATACTTTCATTTTCATGATTATTTGAGTTCATCTTTCCATGTTCTTGTGAAGTGTACTACTCACTGCCATTACTCTCAGTTTTCTCAGTCAGCTTGCAGAGATGTTTTCTCTGAGCTTGGTGCATCATTTTCAGTGATTTAACTTGGTAAAGTTAGCTCTATAAGTCTACTATATGCTCACAAATTTTTATTCATTTGGATGTTGCAATCTTCAGTTATGTTCATTTGAATTCAACACGGTCTGTTCATCTTCACTTCTCTGTCAGGTACCCGATTTTTTCACTCATCGTGTCAGAGCCATTTCTCAGTGGTTACTTATCCAACTTCAGTGATTTAAAGCTTGTTAAATTCAGCTTACTGTCTAGTATAACCATACAAATTTTCATAATCTTTGGATCTCTACAGTTTGAGTTATGTTGATTTTTCTGCTCACTGGTCTATTTCTGTAGCAGCCCGTGAAAATCGGGATGATGTCATCACTTGTTAAAACTCATTCTCAGTGTGTGGTTCATTATTTTTTATGAGATTACTCTTGAAAGTTAGCTCTTTAAGTTACCTAGACTTCCCCAAGAGGAATTAAGCTAATTGCTGCTGTGCTCAGAGAACTATGTAAAACACTGGATAGGTGTTTGAACCAAGAATAGCAAGTTTTCACCTTTGAGCTAACTCCAACTTATCTATTTTGATCTATCTTTTTGAGAGTGATCTTCCAAGGTACATAGGGTGTCTAATACATCCATTGGCAAGCTAAAAGGGCCCACCATATACTTCTAGAGTTCAATTGGCTGGTGTAGATCAAGGATTTTGCAACACCTCTTCATCTTCAAGCACATACCTATCCATCTCTTCACAAAGAAGTAGTGTAGCAATCCAAGATCTGTCATAGAGTACTCAAGATGAAGCTGTGTGATGACAAACTGGATGCATTCTTCATCTGAGCCTGTCAAGATCAAGTCATCTACAGAGAGAATGATGATGGTGACTAAAGACTCCTTTTGATAGATATAGACATTAGCATCATCATTGCTTCTATGAAATCCCTTGTCTTCAAAGAACTTTTGAATCTTTTCATACCAGGCCCAGGGAGCTTGCTTGAGTCCATAAAGTGCTTTGTGAAGTTTGTATACGTGATCTTCCTTTCCTTTTATCTTGAAGCCTTCAGGTTGTTCAGCATATACTTCTTCTTGAAGATCTCCATTGAGGAATGCACTTTTGACGTCCAATTGGTAAATGGGCCACTTAAAGTGAGCACTTAGTGCTAAGATGATTCTTATGGTTGTGAATCTTGTAGTAGGAGCAAAGGTTTCTTAATAGTCAATGCCATGTTGTTGCTTCTATCCTTTAGTGACTAATCTTGCCTTATATTTATCTAGAGTGCCATCAGACTTGTATTTGACTTTGTATATCCACTTGACTCCTATGATTTGATGGTTAGTTGGTTTGGGATATAATGTCCAAGTCTTGTTCTTTGCTATTGCATCCAATTCCTCTTTCATAGCTGCTTCCCACTCTGGTTGGCCTTGAGCTTCTTTGTAGTTGGATGGCTCTAGGATTTGTTGAATTTTGTGCATTAGAACATAATTAACATAATGACTTTGTTCGCGTTGTCTCTTATCAAGAAGCCTTTGAGATCGGTGTGGTTGTTGTGAAGTACTTGCTTCTGAGTTGGAGTTTGGAAATATTGAGTCCCCCTCTAAAGTGTAGATAGGTGGAGTAAGACTTGTACTTGAATATTTTCTTGAGTATGTGGAAGCTTCATTGAAGATCACATCCTTTGAAATGGTGATGGAGTGGTTTTCCATATCATATAGGCAGTACGCCTTTGATTGGTCATTGTACCCTATGAATATGTGTTTCTTCGACTTTGATTGTAACTTGTTTCTATCTTCTTTCGGTACATAGACAAAAGCTTTACTACCAAAGACTCGAAAGTAATTCACATTTGGTTTTCTTCCATAGTATGTTTTGAAGGGTGTTTTGTTGTGTAATGCACTTGTAAATCCTCGATTAAGAATGTGAACGGAAGTATGCACGGCTTTCACCCAGAACCTGTAGGGTAGATCCTTGTGATGAAGCATAGTTCTTGCCATTTCCATCACACTACATATCTTTCTTTCAGCTACTCCATTCTGGGATGGAGTATGAGGCTGAGTGACTTGTCTTTTGATCCCTTTCTAGTTGAAAAAGTTATCAAAGTCATGATTGATAAACTCACCACCTCCATCTGATCTGATGGCTTTAACTTTAGTTGAAGCTTCATTCTCAACTTCCTTGATCCAAGTTTGACACTTAGAGAATGTGTCTGTGTTATAACTTATGGAATATGTTGAAGAATGCATTATTGGAGTGTAACATGGAATATGTTGAACAATGCATTGTTGGATTGTAAGATGAAATATGTTGAACAATGCATTGTTGGAGTGTTAAATTATTATTAAACAATGCATTGTTAGAGTGTTAAATTATTAATGTATTAATGTGTTTTTGATGTTTCTAATATAGTAGTTGAAGGTTCGTGAGGAGCGTGCAAGGAATGAAAGGGCGGATATCAATAATGCGAATAATTATTATTTAGCTTTGTAGAGGAGGTACTGGGGTATCTATTTTTAACAGGAGCATGCAGCAAGCACTCCAGTACTTCACCTACTCAAGGGAGGTTCTCCTTAGGGAAATATACCCTTTAGGACCTTCTGTGAGCAGGAAGATATCAATGATTGCATAGAGTTGTGAATACTTAAGGATAATATTAATGACAAAATGACAATAATGGAATACCAACCACTCCTTAGTTCGAATCAGATGATTACAACATAGGAAAAAGAGATGCTCAAAAAGTTTATGCTCTGGGTTAACATGCCACTCCCTAACTAAACAACATCAATACAAGCGATTCATCCAATTCGTACAATGGACACACGAGATGTAGACGCATTGACCAATACAAAGTATGAAGACTTGCTCTAAGGGGAAGATCACGAAATACCAATGACTCACACAGAATGACAAAACCAAGGCACTCTCTTCACACTATAGTGCTATTAGCCCTCACTGGGAAGCCCACGCTCTGTATCCTCACCACAGAGTGACTTCCTATAGTAGGCTTGTAGCCACAGAGTGCAAAGAGAGGACCCCTGTACGTACGTATGTATATGTGTATCTGCATGTATCCCAAATGAACACAAATCCATTGCTTTATAGGCTTCAATAGGCCAAGAGGGCCTTGCCGATTCCTCACGTCCACGCATCATGCGGTGGTTGATTGCCCAAGATTGGAGGGGTAAATCAAATATGCCACCAATCTTGAATTGGATCCTCAAAATTAGGTAGTGGTCATGAATGGTTCGCGGCAACAGTCATTTCTCCACTTTCACTTTTACCACTTACACTTTTACAGTCACTTTTGCATGCAAGCTGAGATCCTCATTTTGTGCCGCTCGTGATGTTTGAATGACCCTGAGAAGCACATCCTTCACCTAATTTTTGTAGTAGCTTTTGATCCTTCATATTAAGTGGGTGGTGTGGGAGGTGAGTTGTGGGGAGTTGAAGGAGATTACGGGGGTTGTGGGAGGTTGTGGGTGGGAATAGGGGGTGAGTTGTGGGGAGTTGCGGGGGTTTTTGGGGTGTGATCAAACATTGATCCAAGATTTCAAAGTTTTAATTGCTTCATTTGAACTTTCTCGTCCAGAGCTTTCCAACGATATATAACATTGTACTGTTTGGTTGAGAAATGATCCTCCAAATATCCATCCAAAACTGCATGAGAACCTCATGGGGTTCGTGGGGGGTTGTGGGGGGGTGTGGAGTTCTGTGGGGTTTGTGGAGTTTGTGGAGGGTTGTGGGGGGGGGGGGGGGTTTGGAGTTGTGTGGGGTTTGTGGAGTTTGTGGAGGGCTGTGGAGTTGTGTGGGGTTTGTGGAGTTTGTGGAGGGGTGTGGAGTTGTGTGGGGTTTGTGGAGTTTGTTGAGGGTTGTGGAGGGGTGTGGAGTTGTGTGGGGTTTGTGGGGTTCATGGGGTTTGTGGAGTTTGTGGAGGGCTGTGGAGGGGTGTGGAGTTGTGTGGGGTTTGTGGGGTTCGTGGGGTTTGTGGGGGGTTGTGGAGGGGTGTGGAGTTTTGTGGGGTTTGTGGAGTTTGTGGAGGGCTGTGGGGGGGGGGGGTGTGGAGTTGTGTGGGGTTTGTGGAGTTTGTGGAGGGTTGTGGAGGGCTCTGGAGTTGTGTGGAGTTTGTGGAGTTTGTGGAGGGCTGTGGGGGGGTGTGGAGTTGTGTGGGGTTTGTGGAGTTAGTGGAGGGCTGTGGAGGGGTGTGGAGTTGTGTGGGGTTTGTGGAGGGCTGTGGAGGGGTGTGGAGTTGTGTGGGGTTTGTGGAGTTTGTGGAGGGCTGTGGAGGGGTGTGGAGTTGTGTGGGGTTTGTGGGGTTCGTGGGGTTTGTGGAGTTTGTGGAGGGGTGTGGAGTTTGTGGGGGGTTGTGGAGTTGTGTGGGGTTTGTGGAGTTTGTGGAGGGGTGTGGAGTTGTGTGGGGTTTGTGGGGGGTTGTGGAGCGGTGTGGAGTTGTGTGGGGTTTGTGGAGTTTGTGGAGGGCTGTAGGGGGGTGTGGAGTTGTGTGGGTTTTGTGGAGTTTGTGGAGGGCTCTGGAGGGGTGTGGAGTTGTGTGGGGTTGTGGTGATGGTGGGGGCCCGGGGGTGGTGGGGGAGAAGAGGAGGGCTGGTGGAGTTGGAGGGGGTCATGGTGATGGTGGGGGCCGCGGGGGTGGTGGGGGAAAAGAGGAGGGGACGGTGGGGTTGGAGGGGGTCGTGGTGATCGTGGGGGCCGTGGGGGTGGTGTGGGAAAAGAGGAGGGAACGGTGGGGTTGGAGGGGTCGTGGTGATGGTGGGGGCCACGAGGGTGGTAGGGAGAAAGAGGAGGGGACGGTGGGGTTGGAGAGGGTCGTGGTGATGGTGGGGGCCGTGGGGGTGGTGGGGGAAAAGAGGAGGGCTGGTGGAGTTGGAGGGGGTCGAGGTGATGGTGGGGGCCGCGGGGGTGGTGGGGGAAAAGAGGAGGGCTGGTGGACTTGGAGGGGGTCGTGGTGATGGTGGGGGTCGCGGGGGTGGTGGGGGAAAAGAGGAGGGGATGGTGGGGTTCGAAAGGGTTCCGGGAAGAGAGAGAGAGAGAGGGAAATGCCGCAATACAGACCCCCACATCAAGTCTTTGCACCGTCTCGGTGCAATTCCCGAAGCTGAAAACAAGATAGTGAAGGAAGTTCTTCCTCCTTGACTTAATTCAGGTGATTCTTCACCCTAGAGATATTGACCAGGTTTTTTTTTCGGTTTTTTTTCGTTTTTTTACTTTTTTTAATTATTTTATTTATTTATTATTTTTTTACTCTCTTATATATATATATATATATATATATATATATATATATATATATATATATATATATATATATATATATATATATATATATATATATATATATATATATATATATATATAATAAACTACAATCACTGATTCAAATACGGTAGGTACGGTGAATGAAATGCTTCCAATTTCCCTTAATTCAGGTACTTCTTCACCGTGGAGATATTGACCAGGGGTATCCTCTTACCCTGCAAATCGTCCATATGTACTCCTCCATGAGGTAATACCTTTACCACCATGTAAGGTCCTATCCATTTGGGTACCAGTTTGGTTAGAATTGCTGGGACATGATGCACTAAAACCATGGTTCCTTCCTCAACTTCATTACACCTCAGATACCTGTCATGCAGTCTCTTGCGCTCTTCTTGTGTTACCTGAAGTTTTTGCATTGCTCCTTCTCTGTATTCTTCTAATGCCACCAATCTCTCAATGGGAGGTTCAATTCCAATGGTTTTGGTTCCCATTTCCTTTTTTATAATGAATTCAAATGGGGCCAATGCCTCTTTTCCATATACTAAGCGAAATGGACTCTCACCAGTGGTTCCCCTTCTTGTAGTTCTGAAAGCCCAAATTGCATCGATCAATGCTTGTGGCCAAAATCTTTGATGATCAAAAGATAATTTGCACAGCAACCCGATCAAAATCTTATTGGAGCTCTCTGCTTGCCCATTTGCCCTTGGATAGTAGGCACAAGAGTTTTTATGGAAGACCTTGTACCTGTCAAATATAAATTGGAGTAGCTGATTTACAAAATGGGTTCCCCTATCACTAGTGATTTCCAGCGGGCAATCAAATCTTGAGAAAATACGTTTATACAAGAACTTAGCTACTGTTAACGTGGTGCAGTCCATAGTAGCTTTAGCCTCTATGCATTTAGTTGCATAACATGTGGCCATCAAAATATACTTCTTACCCCCAGGTTGACCAATTGGACTAATTGGTCCTATGAAATCAAGACCCCATCGTTCAAATGGGAGCCATCCCGTAGATATGACTAATGGTTGGAAATTCAATCTGGTTGGGGTAGGAGCACATCTCTCGCAAATGTGGCATTTTTTAGCAAACTTGATCGCATCCTTGTAAATATGAGGCCACCATAGTCCCTTGTGGATGATTTTATGAGCCAATTCTTCCCCCTTTAGATGCCCTTCACTGTGTGCAGCTTTTAACAAAAGATTCACCTCCTCTGGATAAACACACTTTCTCAACATATCATCTTGACAATATCTATATAAATTCCCATTTATGAGTGAGTATGCCTTGGTTTTAAGGAGTAATCTTCTTTTTTCTATAGGTGTCAAATGCTCTGGGAGTTTTCGAGTAGTAAGAAAATCGAGAATTCCATCATACCAATCGCTCTGAGTTGCTACTAGGAAGAGATTACTATCCACCAGTTCATCATTAATACTTGTTGCCTTCTCGCTCATTGCAGTCCTGGACACTTGATCTGCCATGTAGTGCTCTCTTCCTAGCTTAATATGAATATCAAAGTTGAATTCTTGAAAGAGGAGTAACCATCTCCAAATCTTTCCAGGTAATCTAGGATTGTTTATTAAGTACTTCAAGGGCTAATGGTCGAATATGACTATAAAATGTACATCGAGAAGGTAATGCCGAAACTTCTGAAGAGCAAATACAATAGCCAAGCCTTCCCTTTTGGTCGTATTGTAGTTCTTTTCTGCTTGGGTGAGTAGTCTGCTGGCATAGGAGATAGGTCTATCAACCTTGTGTGATGATGGTTGAGCTAGAACTGCACCAACAACATGAACACTAGCACCTGTATGCACATGAAACTCCAATGACCAGTTAGGAACACTTAAAAGTGGAGCGGTACATAACCTCATTTTCAGTTCACAAAACTTGAATTGGATCCTCAAAATTAGGCAGTCGTCATGAATGGTTGGCAGAAACGGTCAGCACAAGGTTATGTACCCCACCGGGCGTGCCAAACTGTAGAGGAGGTACTAGGGTATCTATTTTTAACAGGAGCATGCAGCAAGCACTCCAGTACTTCACCTACTCAAGGGAGGTTCTCCTTAGGGAAATATACCCTTTAACACTTCTGTGAGTAGGCAGATATCAATGATTGCATAGAGTTGTGAATCCTTAGGGATAATATTAATGACAAAATAACAATAATGGAAGACCAACCACTCCTTAGTTCGAACCAGATGATTACAACATAGGAAAAAGAGATGCTAAAAAAGTTTATGCTCTAGGCTAACATGCCACTCCAGAACTAAACAACATCAATACAAGGGATTCAACAAATTCGTACAATAGACACAACTAGATGTAGACTAGCATTGATCAATACAAAGTATGAGGACTTGCTCCAAGGGGAAGAGCAGGAAATACCAATGAATCACACTGAATGACAAAACCAAGCCACTCTCTTCACATTATAGTGCTATTAGCCCTCACAAGGAAGCCCACGCTCCGTATCCTCACCACATAGTGACTTCCTACAGTAGGCTTGTAGCCATAGAGTGCCAAGAGAGGACCCCTGTACGTACGTATGTATATGTGTATCTGCATGTATCCCAAATGAACACAAATCCATTGCTTTTATAGGCTTCAATAGGCCAAGAGGGCCTTGCCGATTCCTCACGTCCACTGATCATGCGCCAATTGATGGCCCAAAATTGGAGGAGTAGATCAATTTTTCCACCAAACTTGAATTGGATCCTCAAAATTAGGCAGTCATCATGAATGGTTGGTGGCAACGGTCATTTCTCCACTTTCACTTTTACCACTTATACTTTTACCCTTTTACTTGCAAGCTGAGATCCTCATTTTATGCCGCCCGTGATATTGGAATGACCCATTGAGTGTGAGAGATGGTGGGTGGTGCCGATGGAGGGCTGGAGGATTGATTTTAAACTCACCAATCCAAGAGGCCAATGAATTCCTTAGTTCGAAGAGTCATCTCCTTCATGCTTCTGCTCCAACCACCTCATAATCCTTCTCAAGAGAAGCCAAGTCTTCACATGCTTCTGAGAGCTCTTCTTCCTTCATGCCTTCACCTTCGTACCAATGGACAAATGCTCTCTTACCATACATAAGTCCAAACTTGAAGTCTATGCGAGAGAACACCTCTCCAACACGTGGAATTGGATATCATGCATTCTGCATTTTAGCCAGATCACCACCAGGGACAACCATAGGGGGTTGAGTGGAGGGTTGGGCTGCGGGGAGTTTGAGATAGTGTGGGGGTGGATGGGCTGGCGAGGTGGGTGGGGTAAGGGGGTTGGACCGAGTGGTGAGGAGAAAAAGGAGGGTCATGGGGAAGGGAGATGGTGGGATGAGGGGGTTGTGGGGGAGGATGGTGAAGTGTGAGAGGTAGGCGGGGAAGAGAGAGAGAGAGAGAGAGAGAGAGAGAGAGGAAGAGGGAGGGGGCACAGGGGGCTGAGGGGCGGGGTCTGGTGGGTCAGCGGGGGGGGGTGTGGTGGCGGTGTGGAGGTGATCGCAATCCGGGTGGATCGGGTCTGGTCGTGGCACACACAGGGTGTATGAAGCTAATGAATGTTGGATGGTTTAAGGACATGAAAGTGAAATTAATGTTGAGTATGGAGAAGATAGAGATGTTGAAATGATTATGGGAATGGGAATGTAGGAGTGCAAGTTAGATTTATGAACATGAATGATAAGAATGAAAGAGAACCATACACACGAATCAAATTTGGAAGGAAGAATGGTCCATTGAAGGAGCTTCATAAACACTTCCCAATTCTAATCCATATGCATAGTCTTCTTTGGATGATATGTATGCATGATGTGAATAGATGGAATCCTTACACATAAACTAGTGTCGAAAGGAAGAATGGTCCAATATTGGAGCTTCTTATACACTTTCAGAAACTAATCAATATGTATGGGTATGTATGGATTATATGCATGCAAGTGAATTATGATGATAGAGTTTACTCACAAGCTCAAAGAAACATCCTCACTGGTTCAACGCAATACTGCGGAGCCTTCTCACACATAGAAGAAATAGAAGACATGTAAAAATACTTAAGAGACTGAGAGAGGAGACAAGAGACAAGTGACAAGTGACATGAATTAAAAGGATTTGAATTAAGATACATGTATAAGATCGTCGTGGTACGTCAAGCTAGGCAGTCCACTGATCAAAGGTGGTTCCGACCCTCAAACCATGATAGTTCAACCGAATGTCACACGTAAGAAGGTGAGTTCCACTTCAGTGACCCTATGTATGTCTAGGTTTGTAACGTCTAACTAAAGAAGTCTAAGACTCATTAAAGCCAGCTCTAACTCACTCACACGCTCCACCGAGGGTGAGTCAAGATAGAGATGCTGGTTTCAAGAGCCTATCCTAGATTGGAGTTCTAACTTAAATTTGAAACTAGGTACTATACTCATACTAGCCTACCTTGGATCCTCACTCGCTCAACCGAGGGTGATCGTCTCAAGGAAACCGTAAGCTAGCAAGAGCCCTATGGATGCCTAACAATGATGCTCTAGGAGTTTGGAGGGGGGTTTATATAGTTTTTTGAATGAATTTGGGCCCTTGGATCTAGAGAAATCAACTCTCAACTCTAGGATCACAACTTTCGATTACAACCATTTGATTAATCAAATCAATGGCTTGGAATTGTTCTTTCTATCAAATCTAGTGTAAAGGAGTGAAATTTAGGCGCCCTCATTCTCCACCATTGGATATGGGGATGATTTGGACCGTCAGATCAGTGCTGACATCAATTCCGATAAGATAAGCCACTATTTTTGGAGAAACACTGCATTATTGATCTTTGATTGTAAAAAAAGTCTTCTTTTATGGAAAAACTCGTGGATCCTCCTTGCTTTAAGCATAAGTGCATCTCCACCCTTGAATATGAGCTCATCTTGATCGTACAACATGGCTCAATCAGCTTTCGCCATGTGGTGGCCCTTCAACCCTTCAATTTGCTTAAACTAGAAAACTGCGGTGATCCTGAAAACTGGACTTTGTACTCTTTGACCCTCCAAATAGGCTTTGATGAAGATGAAACTTTGTAGGATAATGTTTCCAAAGATCTCCTTCAGGAATATGCAGAAAAAACTCCCATCTGAATCTCCCTTGTACAAGTTTGACTACATTTGGAAGCTTGCAAGGTGGCATTAAGGTGTCTAGGAAGCTCTGATAGCCTTGAAAATTTGTACAAATATGTAGCCATATATGATCTTTGTACATGCCAAACCATATGGCTAACGTAAATTTCTATACAAGAATTTGTAGGGTCAAACTAGAAAAATTACATTTTTACAAAATGAACATAGCATATCAATATGCTACAAAATCCATTTTCTGTTGAAATTGGGGCTATAGACTGCCTTTGACAATCTTTACAAGTATATGAATTTTCATCTAATTTGGTGATAATGAAATTTTTGCCCTAATTTCCTAACTTTGACCAGCTTTGAGCAGCTTTGACCGCTACCATGGACTTTCTTGATTTCTTTGAAACTTTGTATGTGAGCTTCTTTTGACATCCTTGATGCATCTTGGACTTCTCAGGGAATTCCGGCTACCTTCACCAAATATGTTTTTTGTAGGCCTTCACAAGTGAGAGAGGAGAGAAAATCTCGACGACAACGGGGTCAGTGGGGGTGAGGGGCAGGGTCAATGGGGGGAGGCAGGGGAAGAGAGAGAGAGAGAGGGAGAGAGAGGGAGAGAGAGAGAGGGAGAGAGAGGGAGAGAGAGAGAGAGGGAGAGAGAGAGGGGAAGAGGGAGGGGGCGCGGGGGGCTGAGGGGCGGGGTCTGGCGGGTTAGCGGGGGGTATGGTGGCGGGGTCAGCGGGGTGGGGAGGCGGGGCAGAGAGAGAGAGAGAGAGAGAGAGAGAGAGAGAGAGAGAGAGAGAGAGAGAGAGAGAGAGAGAGAGAGAGAGAGAGAGAGAGAGAGAGAGAGAGAGAGAGAGAGAGAGAGAGAGAGAGAGAGAGAGAGAGAGAGAGAGAGAGAGAGAGAGAGAGAGAGAGAGAGAGAGAGAGAGAGAGAGAGAGAGAGAGAGAGAGAGAGAGAGAGAGAGAGAGAGAGAGAGAGAGAGAGAGAGAGAGAGAGAGAGAGAGAGAGAGAGAGAGGAAGAGGGAGGGGGCACAGGGGACTAAGGGGCGGGGACTGGCAGGTTAGCAGGGGGGTGTGGTGGCAAGGTCAGCAGGGTGGGGAGGCGGGGAGAGAGAGAGAGAGAGAGAGAGAGAGAGAGAGAGAGAGAGAGAGAGAGAGAGAGAGAGAGAGAGAGAGAGAGAGAGAGAGAGAGAGAGAGAGAGAGAGAGAGAGAGAGAGAGAGAGAGAGAGAGAGAGGAAGAGGGAGGGGGCACAGGGGACTAAGGGGCGGGGTCTGGCAGGTTAGCAGGGGGGTGTGGTGGCAAGGTCAGCAGGGTGGGGAGGCGGGGAGAGAGAGAGAGAGAGAGAGAGAGAGAGAGAGAGAGAGAGAGAGAGAGAGAGAGAGAGAGAGAGAGAGAGAGAGAGAGGAAGAGGGAGGGGGTGTGAGGGGCTGAGGGGCGGGGTCTCGTGGGTCAGCGGGGGGGTGTGGTGGCGGGGTCAGCGGGGGTGAGGAGCGGGGTCAACCGGGGGAGGAATGGGAAGAGAGAGAGAGGCAGAGAGTGGGAGAGAGAGAGAGAGGGAGAGAGAGGGGAAGAGGGAGGGGGCGCGGGGCGCTGAGCGACAGGGTTTGGTGGGTCAGCAGGGGGGTGCGGTGGCGGGGTCAACGGGGTGGGGAGGCGGGGGGAGAGAGAGAGGGAGAGAGAGAGAGAGAGAGAGAGAGAGAGAGAGAGAGAGAGAGAGAGAGAGAGAGAGAGAGAGAGAGAGAGAGAGAGAGAGAGAGAGAGAGAGAGAGAGAGAGAGAGAGAGAGAGAGAGAGAGAGAGAGAGAGAGAGAGAGAGAGAGAGAGAGAGAGAGAGAGAGAGAGAGGGAGGGAGGGAGGGAGGGAGGGAGGGAGGGAGGGAGGGAGGGAGGGAGGGAGGGAGGGAGGGAGGGAGGGAGGGAGGGAGGGAGGGAGGGAGGGAGGGAGGGAGGGAGGGAGGGAGGGAGGGAGGGAGGGAGGGAGGGAGGGAGGGAGGGAGGGAGGGAGGGAGGGAGGGAGGGAGGGAGGGAGAGAGAGAGAGAGAGAGAGAGAGAGAGAGAGAGAGAGAGAGAGAGAGAGAGAGAGAGAGAGAGAGAGAGAGAGAGAGAGAGAGAGAGAGAGAGAGAGAGAGAGTGAGAGAGAGAGATAGAGAGAGAGAGAGAGAAGGAGGGGTCATGGGCGGAGGAGGGAGGGGTGGTGAGGTGTGGGTCTAAGGGGGATGGTGGAGGGTTTCGGGGTGGGGTGGTGGGGGAGAGAGAGAGAAGAGGGGTTCTACAATCCCCCACATCAAGCTTTTGCACCCCCTCGGTGCAATTTCCTTTTATCTACTGAGTGAATGAACAAAATAACTGCAAATACTGAATGAAATGTGGTATGTACAGTGGTTGAGATTCTTCCAATTTGATCTGAACTTTAATTCAGGTACTTCTTCACCCTCGAGATATTGACTAGAGGTATCCTCTTACCTACTCCCTCCCTTCCTCCGTCCATGGCGACAAGTTGTAAACTTATGTAGACACAATGAGAGAGAGAGAGAGAGACAGAGAGACAGAGAGAGAGTGAGGGAGAGAGAGAGGCTTTTCTACTCCCTCCCTTCCTCCATCCATGGTGATAGGCTACATACATACGTGGGGAGAGAGAGAGAGAGAGAGAGAGAGAGAGAGAGAGAGAGAGAGAGAGAGAGAGAGAGAGAGAGAGAGAGAGAGAGAGAGAGAGAGTGCTTCCTCCCCCTCCCCCATCGGCCTAGAACACTGACACGATAAAGAGAGATAGAGAGAGAGAGAGAGAGACAGAGAGAGAGAGAGAGAGAGAGAGAGAGAGAGAGAGAGAGAGAGAGAGAGAGAGAGAGAGAGAGAGAGAGAGAGAGAGAGAGAGAGAGAGAGAGTTCTTCCTCCCCCTCCCCCATCGACCTAGAGCAGTGACACGATAAAGAGAGATAGAGATAGATAGATAGATAGAGAGAGAGAGTTCTTCCTCCCCCTCCTCCATCAGCCTACAACAACAACATGATAGGAGAGAGAGAGATAGAGAGAGAGAGAGAGATAGAGTTTAGTTACGCATGTGTGTGCATATATGTATATATGCATAGGTATACGTAGATGCATTCCTCTCTATGTATTAGATACATTCCTCTCTAGGTATGGATGCACATAACTGTATGAATTCATCTCTATGTGCATGTGCATGCTTGCATGTATGTGTGTGCACATAAATGAACATATGTATATATGCATATACTTAGAGTATTAAAATATGCATGTACTTAGAATATTAAAACATGTATATACTTAGACAAGTGTATGCATGCATGTGGAAGAGTGTATACATGCATGTAAGTGAATGAATGCATGTACATGAGTGAGTGTATGCATGCATATAAGAGCGTGTATGTATGGATGTTTGTTATGATTAGTGCATATGAATGTATGTATGATGCATGTATGCATATATAGGCATGTGAATTGACGTATATGTTTGCATGAATGCATGCACATAATAGTGTGAGATGCATAGGTATGATGTGAATCTATACATTTGCATGTGTGAATGAGTGAGGTGTGCATGTGCGCATAAGTGATGAATGCATGTGTGCACAAGTGATGTGTGCATATGTGCATGAGCGATGTGTGCATGTGTGCATGAGAGATCTGTGCATGTGTGTATGAGTGATGTATGATGCATGTGTGTTAGAGTGTGTGCATGTGTGCATGAGAGAGGTGTCTGCATGTGCATATTAAAGTTAGATGAGATGCATGTATGCATGTGTATGTGTAATGTGTATGCATGTGAAGTGCATGTATGCATGTGAAGTGCATATATGCATGTGAAGTGAGTGTACGGATGTGAAGTGCATGCATGCATGTTTACTAAGTATGATGCATGTGTATTATGCATGTGTATGCATGAGAAGTGTGGTGAATGTATGCATGTGAAGTGCATGCATGCATGTTTATTAAGTATGATGCATGTGTATTATGCATGTGTATTATGCATGTGTATGCATGTGAAGTGTGATGCATGTATTCATGTGAAGTGTGTTTGCATGTATGCATGTGTAGGTATTATATGTATGATGCATGTATACATGTGTATTATGCATGTTTATGCATGTGAAGTGTCATGCATGTATGCATGTGAAGTGTGTTTGCATGCATGCATGTGTAGGTATTATATGTAGGATGCATGTATGCATGTGTATTATGGATGTGTATGCATGTGATGTGTGATGCATTTATGAATGTGTAGTTATGATAAGTATGATGAATGTATGCATGAGAGATGTGTGATGTATGTGCATGTATGTTAGAGGTGTGTGCATGTGCATGTATGGTAGAGGTGATGTATGTGCATTTATGTAAATGGTGTGATGCGCATATGCATAAATATGGTAGATAAATAAAAGCATGTGCATAATAATGTAAGATGTAGATGTGTATGTGTTTGCATGTATGCATATATAATTATGAACTATTTGCATGAGCATGAGTGCATGCATATGATAGAATGCATGTGCATATGAAAGAGTGCATGTGCATATGAGTGAATGCATGAGTGCATGTGTAAGCGTGCATGAGTGCATGTGCATATATGAAGTAGATAAGTGATATGCATGAATGCATGTGCATAATACTATATGCATATGAATTGATGAAATGCATGTATGTATATGGATGATGCATGTATGCATGTGAAGTGTGATGCATTTATGCATGTGTAGGTATGATAAGTATGCATGTATATTGAATGTATGCATGTGTGAATGTATGTGCATGAGCATGAGTGCATGCATATGATAGACTGCATGTGCATATCAAACAGTGCATGTGCATATGAGTGAATGCATGAGTGCATGTGTAAGTGTGCATGAGCGCATGTGCATATATGAAGTAGATAGGTGATGTGAATGAATGTATGTGCATGTGTGAAGTATGTGCATATACCTATTTAGAGTAGATGTGTGCATGAGTTAAATACATGTATTTACTTGTGCATAAATGCATAATAAGCATGAATGGAATTGCATTAGAAGTAAATGCTAGTGTATGAGTATGCATGTTAAAGCTAATATTTGTGTGTAAGCATATGAAATAGATATATTTATATGAGATTGTATGTGAGTATATAGTTATATATACATAAGATTAATTAACATGTGTTAGCATAGGTTTAACTTATGTTAAATTTTGAATGTTAGATTTATAAAGACGAGCACTATAGAAGACTTGACGAGATTTACGAGATGGAAGATGCTTTAAATGCCGCTAATCCTAGTTCCATTATATGATCTTTGAATTATAAATTCGTATATTAAACTTTTTATAGGAGTATCTTCTAAAAGTTGTATTAGAACTTTTTACAAGCATTTGTATAGGACTACTTTTGATTCTAAAGTTTTAGCACTTCCATTATACACTTTAATTAATTTCTTATACTGCACTTTCTTATGTCTGAAAATATAGCATCTACAAGGTATAGATAGTTCTTTTATTTTAGGTACTCTTTTACCTGCACCTATTGAAAGTACGTTTACTCAAATCAGTGGAAACGAGATTAGTAATGAATTAGAAGTAATAGAAATAATTAAAGATCAAGTTGTAGATGAAACCTTACATTCTTTAGAATACGATCATAAATTATCTAAAGTTTTGAGAGACGCACTTCGATATGAACCTTAGTTTTTTAGATTAAACTTAAATATATTATAAAACTCTTAGCTATTAACTCCCACACACCAAAAACACAACCTAGATCCTGAAGCACACAAAGAAATACCTAGCGTGTAGTCACACAGTGAGGTTAGCGTGAATCTGTTTGGATGAGTGGCTGACTCCTTTCACATCCCTAAACGACATTGGTGAACCCGACGTGAAACGAACACCATTTCGCATGCATACACATGCATAATCATACTTAATAAACATGCATGCATGCACTTTTATTAAGTATGATGCATGTGTATTATGCATGTGTATGCATGTGAAGTGTGATGCATGTATGCATGTGAAGCATGTATGCATGTGAAGCATGTATGCATGTGAAGCATGTATGCATGTGTAGGTATTATACGTATGATGCATTTATGCATGTGTATTATGCATGTGTATGCATGTGAAGTGTGATGCATGTATGCATGTGCAGTGTGTTTGCATGTACGCATGTGTAGGAATTATATGTATGATGCATGCATGTGTATGCATGTGAAGTGTGATGCATTTATGCATGCATAGGTATGATAAGTATGATGAATGTTTGCATGAGAGATGTGTGATGTATGTGCATGTATGTTAGAGGTGTGTGCATGTGCATGTATGTTAGAGGTGATGTATGTGCATGTATTTAAGTGGTGTAATGTGCATATGCATAAATGTGGTAGATGAATAAAAGCATGTGCATAAGAATGTAAGATGCATATGTGTATGTGTTTGCATGTATGCATATATAATTATGAAGTATGTGCATGAGCATGAGTGCATGCATATGATAGAATGCATGCGCATATGAAAGAGTGCATGTGCATACGATTGAAGGCATGAGTGCATGTGTAAGTGTGCATGAGTGCATGTGCATATATGAAGTAGATAAGTGATATGGATGAATGCATGTGCATAATAGTATATGCATTTGAATTGATGAAATGCAAGTATGTATATGTATGATGCATGTATGCATGTGAAGTGTGATGCATTTATGCATGTGTAGGTTGTTAAAAGTCAAGCTTCAAGCTACAAATTCATGGGGAATCTTTTATGGACATGTGCAACAATCAAAGGAAGCCAAAAGCCAGGAGATTCCATCAAGAAAAGTCACTCAACCACTCCCCAATTCATCTCAAATAAATCCTCCAAGTTAGGAGGCTGATTTGGAAAGGTAGTTCCTAGATTTTAGGGGCACACTTCTCACTATAAAAGAAGCATGTATCCCGACTTCTTTTGGGACATCTTCTTGGCGTTTTAGCTCATGTAAATTGAGCACTAGGTGCTGGAGTTGTGATAAGCAAGCCCCTTGCTTGCTTGTTTGTTTTCTTTTAGTAGGCATATCTATGTGTGTGCGCAGGTAGTGTTGCAACTCTCTACCCCTGAGTTGTTAGCATTGGTTCTCCCTCATATTGTATCCATTTGATGTAATTATTGTCGCATTGGATAGCTATTAGAGTCTATCTTATGCTCACAAATTCGCTGGAGCATTCTCAGAGTAATCTAGGAGCCACATTCATTTTAGTGAAGTTGTGTGATTGATATCTCTCTCTATGTGTAGGCTCTGTTGGAAATATTTTGCTCTCTGTTGTAAGGGCTGCTTCTCCTTCTCTATTTATCCATTTGCTATGATTTTGGTGTCATTGGGTAGCTATTAGAGTGGTCTAAAGTTGACCTAAGTTTGAAATTCATTCTTTGTATAATGTGTGAGAAAAGCTTGCTAGAGTGAAGTGAGGTCTATGCTTGACTAGCAGTTGTGAGCATTCAACTAGCTCATGTTGTAGACATTGTTTCTCTTTGTGTAAGCATCCATTTGAAGTAAAATGTGTCTTGTTGGAAAGCTCTTGGTAGACACTAGAGGTCTACAAAAGCTCACTGGAGTTATTTGCATAAGCTCTAAGTAAGAGCACTTTTGGTGTGCAGAGGTCAAAGAAGGATACCGGTGGAGGTCATTCACGCTTCGTCGTTGCTTAGGGGTTGAGATACTTCCCCCATCAGTGGTATCAGAGCATTTGGGCATGTTGGAGGCATCACATATAAGCAAGAAGTCCTCTTGGAGTTGGTGGTTGAAGATTTGCATCAACAAAAGCTTCTTGGAGGTAGCTCACATCAAGGGGGAGCTATTCTACTCAAAGTTTCAAGAGCACAAGGTGTCCATCTAAGGAAAGCTTTGGACTGAGGTAAGCTCAGAGCCTCATTTTCATTTTACACACATTGGAGCATTAGCCAAGGGCTAGGTCAATTATCAAAGACTAGATATGGGAGACTTCAACACTCGAATTGAAAAGCTAGACAAAGGGAACTATCAACCATGGAGATTTAGGGTCTCCAACTATCTTATGGGCAAGGGCCTTTGGGGGTTGATTAGTGGAAGTGAACCAAGACCTAGGTTGGATGAGAATCCAACCAATGACCAGAGAAGGGCCTTTAGGGAATGGAATGAAAGAGACAAGAGGGTTATCTTTATCCTTTCCCAACACATTAGCAATAGCATGATCGGCCATATCCAAGACTTGGATTCAAGCATGAAGGTATGGGAGACACTTGAAAGGCTTTATTCAACAAGCACCAAAGCAAGGAAGATCCAACTCAAGACTGAGCTCAACAACCTTAGGAAGAGCTCAGGGAGTAGCATAAATGACTACATACTTAAGGTCAAGGAGTTATCAGATGCATTGGGATCCATTGGAAGCCACGTAGACGATGACGATCTTGTGGCTTATACTCTCGATGGTTTGAGAGATGATGAGAAGTGGAAACCCTTTACCACTTCAGTATATGTAAGGGATAATCTTCCGGATTTTGAGCAATTGGTTGCTCTCATGGTCACCGAAGAAATGAACATAGGTGGAAGTTCAACTAAAAGCAAGGATGCACAAGTTTTCTATGCAGGTAATCAAAGGGGCAAAGGAAGACGAGGACAAGGAAGGGGCAAAGGAAGGTTTGGAGGAAGGCAAGGCCACTCAAGCAATCAAGGACATGACCAAGGCACCTCATCACAAAGAGGGAGAGGAAGAACAAGAGGAAGAGGAGGACGACATCAACAAAACAGGAATCAAGATGGGGAATAATGTTACATATGTGGCAAGTTTGGCCACTATGCTAGAGATTGCTACCAAGGAGGAAACCAAAGGAGCTATCATCAAGGTTCTTCATACAAAGGCCAAGGTAATTATGCTTCTACAAGTTCAGAAAATGATAATCTCTTGATGATGCACATGAATGGGAATTCAAGCAAAGTAGATAACACTTGGTATATTGATAGTGGATGTAGCAACCATATGAGTTGCAATTCTTCTTGGTTTACTAATCTACATGTTCCCAAAGGTAAAGGACATGTAGAAACAGGTGATGATATAGCCCATGAGATCTCCCATGTTGGAGATGTAGCTTTGGATGACAAGGAGGAAGGAAGATGTCTCAAGGATGTCTTGCATGTACCTACCATCACAAAGAACTTGGTGTCCGTTGGGCAAATGGTTTAAAGAGGCTATCAAGTAAGGTTCAACAAAGGTTGATGCTTTGTGGAGAACCCTAAGCAAGGTTACAAGGCCATAGCAAGAGGAAAGAAGCAAGGGAGACTCTTCACTTTGGAGGTAAATTCTCATTCCACTCAACATGTGGATTCAACTAGGGAAGCAAGCGAGACTTCCATTCAAGAAGAGTGGCTACATAAGCCAACATCCATTGGAGTTGATACATACAGATGTGTGGGGGCCAACCAAAGAGCAATCCATTAGAGGTAACAAGTACTTTGTCACTTTTATAGATGATTGCACAAGGATGGTTTGGGTTTATTTCATCAAAAACAAATCAGATGTGTTTACATGTTTCAAAGCATTCAAGGCAATGGTAGAAAAGGAAACATGTACATATATCAAGAAGCTAAGCTCCGATGGAGGGGGAGAATATT
Organism: Ceratopteris richardii; assembly: GCA_020310875.1. NCBI lineage: Eukaryota > Viridiplantae > Streptophyta > Polypodiopsida > Polypodiales > Pteridaceae > Ceratopteris > Ceratopteris richardii. The sequence goes on along the minus strand of CM035411.1, from coordinate 32,847,223 downwards.
TCTCCAATGAGTTTTCTTATTTTTTAATGGATCAAGGCATCAAGAGGCAAGTAACATGCAGGTACACACCCCAACAAAATGGAGTAGGAGAGAGAAAGAATAGATACATTGCCGAGATCGCTAGAGCAATGCTTAATGAGATGAATGTACCTAACATGTTTTGGACTGATGCAACAAATACCGCCGTGTATCTTATGAATAGGGCTCCTACCTCAGGGATCCATGGCTTGACACCATATCAAGCCTATTATGGTAAGAAACCTGATCTTTCCCACTTGAAGATATTTGGATGTACTTGTTATGTACATGTGCCAAGTGAATTGAGGCACAAGCTACAACCAAAGGTAGAAAAGTGTGTGTTTCTAGGATATTCAAATGATCATAAAGGTTACAGGTGCTTCAACCCAAACACAAAGGACTTGAGGGTATCAAGGGATGTAGCATTTGATGAGCTACTCCCTTGGTATAAGAAGTATGATTGTATGCAGGACTATGAAGAAGAAAAGCATGGACATGATGAAGAACAAATCGACCTAGAGCTAAGCGGCCCAAGGTGTTCCATAAATGAAGATAGTTCAAGCATGAACTCACCATGGAGGGGGAGATCTTCATCAAGCTATGAAGCACAATCAATCAACAAAGGCAAAGCAACATTGGTGGAGTTGGATGAAGAAGGTAATGAAGTTGAAGATGATGGACACATGATGGAGAAAGAAGCCACATCAAAGAAAGAGATCAAGTTCCCAAGGCAAAGGAGGTTTATTCCTCCAAAAGGTGAAGAAAGGAAGTCTTCTAAAGTTAAGTATCCAACTCAAAGGTTTATTTATGATTCATACATGGCAACACATTATGCATATATGAACAAAGAAGTAGAAGATCATGAGCCCGATTGCTATGAAGATGCAAGCAGGTACACCGAATGGAAAGAGGCAATGCAAGAAGAGATCGACGCACTTGAGGAAAATCAAACATGGACTCTAGTGCCCAAGAAGGAGAACATGAAGATAATAGGTAATAAGTGGGTGTATAAAGTAAAGAGGAATTCAGATGGATCTATTTCTAGGTTCAAAGCAAGATTGGTGGCCAAGGGTTTTGCACAAACCTATGGAGTGGACTTTGAAGAGACATTCAGCCCCGTGGCAAAGATAAGCACCATTAGGACACTCATTGCAATGGATGCTAGCAAAGGATGGAAGGTTTTCCAATTGGATATCAAGAATGCCTTTCTCAATGGAGACTTGGAAGAAGAGGTATACATGGAGCAACCACTAGGTTTTGTTCATAAAGAGTTTCCACATCATGTTTGTAGGTTGAAGAAGGCACTTTATTGCCTAAAGCAAGCTCCAAGGGCTTGGAACCAAAGATTGGTGGACTATTTGATCAAATGTGGTTACAATCAATGCAAGGCGGATCCATCTCTCTTCATCAAACAAAGAGGAGAACTTGTAGTCTACATGTGTGTGTATGTAGATGATCTTATCATTACAGGTAATGATACAAAGGGCATTGAGGAGATCAAGGTCAAGCTTGGAAAGGAGTTTAGGATATCTGATCTTGGAGATCTTAGGTCTTTTCTTGGCATTGAAGTTGTGTACAAAGAAGAAGGTATTATGCTCATACAAAGGAAGTATATTCTAGACCTACTTGAGAGGTTTGGGATGCTACATTGCAAGCCTATTTCAAATCCCATGGAAGTTAATGTAAAGCTAAGCTCCATTGATGGAGAGCCATTAGAGGATGTAACTTTTTATTGCTCTATTGTAGGCTCCTTCAATTATGCCACAATAACTAGGCCTGACATAGCATATGGAGTTGGAGTGGTATCACAATTTATGCATAGTCCAAGGACTACACACTTGCAAGCTGCAAAAAGAATGTTACGATATCTCAAGGCCACTATAAATGAAGGATTGTTCTATTCATTTGATGATGATATGCAGGTCAAAGCTTATTCTGATGTGGATTGGGCCGGTTCCAAGGAGGATAGAAGAAGTACAAGTGGTTACCTAGTCATGCTAGGTAGCAAGATCATCTCATGGATTTCAAAGAAGCAACCCACGGTGGCATTATCTTCCACCGAGGCTGAGTATAGAGCTTTGGCTCAAGTCACATGTGAGCTAATGTGGATTAAGAAGTTATTTATGGAGCTTAATTTGCAGGTTTACACATCCAATTTTTTGTGACAACATGAGTAGCATTCATCTAGCATCGAATCCTGTCTATCATGCTAGAACCAAGCATATTGAAGTGCACTATCACTTCATAAGGGAAAAGGTGATATCCAAGGAAGTTTGAGTACATCATATTGGTACCAAGGACCAAGTTGCTGACATGTTTACAAAGGCTTTGGATGGAATGAAGATTTCAAAATTCAAGCAATGCATCAACATGAAGGAGCTTGGATGAGGATGAAGAATTGAAGCTTGAGGGACAGTGTTAAATGTCAAGCTTCAAGCTACAAATTCGTGGGGAATCTTTTATGGACATGTGGAGCAATCAAAGGAAGCCAAAAGCCACGAGATTCCATCAAGAAAAGTCACTCAACCACTCCCCAATTCATCTCAACTAAATCCTCCAAGTTAAGAGGCTGATTTGGAAAGGTAGTTCCTAGATTTTAGGGGCACACTTCTCACTATAAAAGAAGCATGTATCCTGACTTCTTTTGGGCCATCTTCTTGGAGTTTTAGCTCATGTAAAGTGAGCACTAGGTGCTGGAGTTGTGATAAGCAAGCCCCTTGCTTGCTTGTTTGTTTTCTTTTAGTAGGCATATCTATGTGTGTGCGCAGGCAGTGTTGCAACTCTCTACCCCTGAGTTGTTAGCATTGGTTCTCCCTCATATTGTATCCATTTGATGTAATTCCTGTCTCATTGGATAGCTATTAGAGTCTATTTTATGCTCACAAATTCTCAGGAGCATTCTCTGAGTAATCTGGGAGCAACATTCATTTTAGTGAAGTGGTGTGATTGATATCTCTCTCTATGTGTAGGCTCTGTTGGAAATATTTTGCTCTCTGTTGTAAGGGCTGCTTATCCTTCTCTATTTATCCATTTGCTATGATTTTGGTGTCATTGGGTAGCTATTACAGTGCTCTAAAGTTCACCTAAGTTTGAGATTCATTTTCTGTATAATCGCTGAGAAAAGCTTGCTGGAGTGAAGTGAGGTCTATGCTTGACTAGCAGTTGTGAGCATTCAACTAGCTCATGTTGTAGACAATGTTTCTCTTTGTGTAAGCATCCATTTGAAGTAAAATTTTTCTTGTTGGAAAGCTCTTGGTGTCTTCTAGAGGTCTAAAAAAGCTCACTTGAGTTCTCTGCATAAGCTCTGAGTAAGAGCACTTTTGGTGTGAAGAGGTCAAAGAAGGATACCTCTGGAGGTCATTCGCGCTTCGTCATTGCTTAGGGGTTGAGATACTTCCCCCATCATAGGTATGATAAGTATGCATGTATATTGAATGTATGCATGTGTGAATGTATGTGCATGAGCATGAGTGCATGCATATGATAGAATGCATGTGCATATGAAGGAGTGCATGTGTATACGAGTGAATGCATGAGTGCATGTGTAAGTGTGCATGAGTGCATGTGCATATATGAAGTAGATAGGTGATATGAATGAATAAATGTGCATGTGTGAAGTATGTGCATATGCCTATTTAAAGTACATGTGTACATGAGTTAAATACATGTATTTACTTCTACATAAATGCATAATAAGCATGAATGGAATTGCATTAGAAGTACATGCTAGTGTATGAGTATGCATGTTAAAGTTAATATTTGTGTGTAAGCATATGAAATAGATATATTTATATGAGAATCTTTGTGAGTATGTAGTTATATATACATGAGAGGATTAATTAACATGTGTTATCATATGTTTAAATTATGTTAAGTTTTGAATGTTAGATTTAAAAATGAGTGTTTTGTATTAATGAAAACATACTTATGTTTTTTTCCTAATGTATCTTCTATAGATCATTGTGAAGAAAACTTGATGAGCACTGAAGAGGACTTGACTAGATTTACGAGATAGAAGTTGCTTTAAATGCCACTGATCTTAGTTTCATTATATGATCTTTGAATTATAAATTTGTGTATTAAGCTTTTGTATAGGAATATCTTCTAAAAGTTGTATTAGAACTTTTTACAAGCATTATTATAGGACTAGTTTTAATTCTAAAGTTTCAGGACTTCCATTATACAATTTAATTAGTTTCTTATATTGCACTTTCTTATGTATGAAAATATTACATCTATAAGTAAGTCTGCTACTAAAAATAAAGATATAGATAGTTCTTTTATTTTAGGTACTTTTTTACTCGCACCTGTTGAAAGTACGTTTACTCAAATCAGTGAAAACGAGATGAGTAACGAATTAGAAGTAATAAAAATAGTTAAAGATTGAGTTGTAGATGAAAACTTATATTCTCTAGAATACGATCGTAACTTATCTAGAGTTTTACCTTTACTCTCAATTATCTTACCTGAACCAAAAAATAGAGAGGATTTATTTCCTCCAACCTTAAAAAGAAATACTCTTCCTCAACAAAAAGAAAACGTCGTAGTTGATCTTATTAAAGATAGAAACACTAACGAAGAATTTATTTTACCTTCATATTTAGACGCTACATCTAGGTACAAAAACGCGCTTCCATACGGACCATAGAGAGTTTACTTTTCATGTTTACAAATATCACATCTACAAGTAAGACTTCAACTAAAAAAAGAAATAGATAGATCTTTTATTTTAGATACGCTTTTACGTGCACCATTAGAGAATAGTACTACGCAAATCAATGAGAGCAAGGATAGTGTAGTTTTAGAAGAAAAAGTAAAAGTTAAAGATCATATTGTAACTGAAACCTTATACTCTTCATCTTATGCTTATAGATTGTCTAGATTTAAAACCTTCTGTTCAAGTGCTTTCCCAGATTTTGAGGAAAGAGAAATTTTGTTTCCACCTTCACCTTAAAGGAAAACTCAATGGGAAAACGATAAGGTAGACATTATTAAAATTTGTATTACTGAGGAAGTTTCTAGTCATATTACTGAAGAAGAGCATATCCTGAGAGCATATCAAAATGCTAGAGACGCACTTCCCTATGAACCTTAGTTTAAACTTAATAAGATTATAAAACTCTTAGCTATTAACTCCCACACACCGAAAACACAACCTAGATCCTGAAGCACACAAAGAAACACCCAGTGTGTAGTCACATAGTGAGGTTCGTCTGAATCTGTTTGGATGAGTAGCTGTCTCCTTTCACATCCCTCGACGACAACGTGCTTCTATTGGAATCAAAAGACATGCTTTCTACACATTACTACATGCATATTTGGCATGCAATGCATCTCAAAATGGGTGCAAAAAAGATTTTGGTTAACAGGAGAACTAAGAAAAAAGACAAGGCTTTTTTTAACTCTACTTTACTCTCCATCGCCTTCCTTTGATCTTCTCTTGCATTCAAACACTAAACACGTGATAAGAAATATCGAATCAAAATATTCATATGTACACATGCAATCCACGATAACACTTCACGAATATCTATTTTTAATACGGTATATATAGATGATTCAAAAATCATTGCTCTTCTTACATTCCATTCAAATTGTCGATTCGCAATCGGCTCCAAATCTTCACGTGTACTCGTAAACTTAGAAAATACATCAATAGCATCATCTTTAAAAAGATCATTTGAAAAAATTCATCTACTTGAATACTAGATGCACTTAGGTCTTCTACTTATTTATATATATATTTATTTATTTATGTATTTGTTTATTTATTTATATATTTATTTATTTGTTTATTTATTTATATATTTATGTATTTATTTTATTTATTTATTTATTTAATCTATATATATTTGTGTTTGATTTTGTATTTATTTATCTATATATTTATTTTTTAATTAATTAATTAATTTATGTTTTTATTTATTTATGTTTTTCTTTATTTATTCATGTATTTACTTGTATTTATTTTTTATTCATTTATTTATATTTTATTTGTATTTATTTAATTATTTCATTTATATATTTAGTTATTTCTTTATTTATTCATGTATTTATATATCTATTTGTTTATTTATTTTTATATTTACTTTTATCCATCTCAAAAAATCAAAACATAATTATTAAGTATTCACATATTTTTATTTACAAAAGTCACTTTTGAATTTCTTATAAATTCAGCAAATTTCTTTCCAATACATTTTCACAAGTAGATGCTCTCCAAAGAAACTATATTTAAAATCAAGCCATCTTTGAAGCACATCAATCAGGGTTGCATTCATAAATACAATAAATATGTACACAAGCCACCGTATTTGCTCATCTACCTCTTGGCGGCTTCTCTGATGTATATAGCTCTTGGAAAATTTGGAAATCCAAGCTTCGATTGCTTGAACATAGATTTCTTTATTCATATTTTTTCCAAATTGAACATGTTTATTTCATTATGAGAAGTTTCTTGGAGACATGCATTTTCCTTTATTTCATGTTTGAAATCATTTGAAGGACTTTCATCCTTCTCATCATCTTCTTTTATATTCCCATCTTTATTAGAATGGGGTTCTTGAATTTGTTGATATATTTAGCTAGTGATGTGTGTGAACACACTAGGACCGCCGGGGCACTTTTTTCCCTCTTTAGGAGGTTTTTTCCCCCATCTTGTATATACGCCTATTGCCCTAATGGGCTACTTATCTTTGGACATTCTCTAGTAATATATTCAGTATTGTGTGTTTGTGCTCCAAGCTTCTTCTTCTTCCTTGTGCTGTTCGCGTGCTTCCGCAGACGTCTAATTCCAACAATTGGTATCAGAGCAGGTCGCCGCTTCATCTAGGGCGTCGTCGACACTCCTCCGTTTGCAGTCTCAAATTTGCACGAAATTTGGTGTGAGCACGAAATCGCGATCTGAGCTCGTTTCGGCCTCTGAATGCACTATCGCAGTGCTTGTGCAGGCTATTTTGTCTTTTTTCACCAAAGGTATATACCAGTTTTTGTTCGCTAGTTTAAGCATCTCGATGTCTGCTACAAGTCTAGCAGAACTCGTCTGGGCAGTTCTGTTCAACTTTGTGAAATACAATCAATTTTCTGCATCAAGGTATTTTAGTCATCAGTCATGGCTGAAAGCAATGATATATTTTGTATATTGGCTCTTGAGGATAAGTTGGATGGTACCAACTACCCATTATGGGCTTATATGATGCGACATATATTGGTTGCAAAAGGATTGTGGAACATTGTGCAGGGTGTTGAAAGACGTCCTGTTACACCTCTGACTATAGGTACTGCAAATACAGGTGTTGGAGCTGATAAGGATGGTGTCGAAGATGATATTCGGCAGATTCCTATTTGTGCTGCTATTTCTACTCCACCTACTTCAGAGCAGATTCGCTGGGATGGCAGAGATGCCCAGGCACATGCATTGATAGCTTTGTCTGTCAAACGTGCCATTATTCCTCACATTCGCTCTTGCAGAACAGCTAATGATGCTTGGGATACACTTACCACATTGTACCAAGCTAGGAATGAGGCTCGTGTTGCTTACCTCCGAAAACAGTTGGAGAGTGAGAACATGAATGAAGGTGATTCTATGGACAATTTCCTAACGAAGATCAAAGACTTGAAGGAACAGTTGATTTCTGCTGATGAGCTTATACTAGATAGCTCACTTCTACAGACCGTTCTGAATGGTCTTCCTGATTCATATCAGAGTTTTGCTTCTCTTCTTCGGTTGATGATGAAAGGCAATCACAAATGCCTTATCATTTGAGGAGTTAGTCTCTGTTCTGTTGCAGGAAGATCAGTCCAAGCAAAACAGGTCCATTATGCGAGTTGCAGATCAAGCTTTCCTGGCTAGTCAGAAGGGCAAAGGAAAATGGAGCTCTTCAACTAGTAAGCAAAAATCTGCTAATTCTGCATATTCGAAGAAGGAAGATAAAGATGAGAAGAAACCAGAAAAGCAGAAATTGTTTTGTAAGTACTGTAAAGGGAATGATCATATCATAGAGAACTCTCCAAAACTTGCTTGTAAAGAGGAAAAGAAGAAAGAGGTTGGAATGGTTGTTGGAGAGGCCTCTACACCAAAAACAGAGTCTGCAAATCTTGTGCACGAAGAAGAATGGGCGTTTACTAGTGTCTGCAGTTTTGACCCATCTTCTCATGAGCAGTGCATGTCTGCAGTAGACTCAAATGTTTGGTATTTTGACAGTGGGGCGACCAAACATATTACCTCGTAGCAAAGTTTCTTCTCTTCACTCGAGCCTGCCCCTACAGGGAATACTGTTACATGCGCCAACAACTCCTCTTATCGTGTTAGGGGAGTTGGTAAGATCATTTTGACTACTGCTGATGGTAGTTCTTTCACTTTGTCAGATGCTTTATTTGTGCCAGGGCTCAAAACGAACCTGTTATCAGTTTCTGCATTAGCCAAGATTGGCTTGGTTGTGAAATTTGTTGATGACAGGTGTATAGTTCATGATCAGTCAAATGGCGATGTGATTATTGCTTCTAGCATTTTATGTCGTGGGCTCTATAAGCTCATAGACTATGAAAGATCTGAAAATGATTTGGCATGTGTAGTAAATGATTCTCAGGCTATGTCAGATGCAAAGCTTTGGCATGCATGCTTTGGTCATCTGAATTTTGCTAGTTTGCTATGCCTACAGAAATCTAAAATGGTGTCCTCTTTGCCCAAACTTGAGGCACCTGGAAAACATGTTTGTGAAGGCTGTATTTTCGGCAAAATGCAGCGTTCCTCCTTTCCAAAAGATGGTTCAATTTGGGCTACACAGAAACTGCAACTTTTACATAGTGATGTCTGTGGTCCTATGCAGACACCCTCTTTTGGAAATTACCTTTACTTCATGACTTTCATTGATGATTTTTCCAGGCATGAATCGGTATATCCACTCAAAACAAAGTGCAAAGTGTTCATGTGCTTCAAACAGGTTTTGGTTTTGGCTGAAAATCTGTCAGCATGTTAAATGGGCACCCTCCGTTCTGATCGAGGGGGGGAATATATGTCTTCTGATTTTAATGCATTTCTGGCTGAACGTGGGATAAAACACTAGTGTACAGTGTCGTAAACGTCTCAACAGAATGGAGTTGCTGAACGGAAGAACAGATGGAGATGGCGATGTGTATGGTCAAGAGTCAGGCTTTACCTCATAGTTTCTGGCTTGAGGTTGTCATGTGTGCAGCATATGTACTCAACAGGTGTCCCACTAAAGTGCTACAGTCTATCACTCCATATGAGGCTTGGCATGACCGCAAGCCATCTGTTGCTCATCTGTGTGTTTTTGGTTGTTTCGCATATGCACTAGTGCCTGAACAACATCGTAGAAAATTGGATGATAAGGCAGTCAAATGTATTTTTGTTGGGTACAGTTCTGAAAGTAAAGGCCATCATCTCTATCATCCACAGACTAAACACATTCTGGTTAGCTGTGATGTTGTCTTTGTGGAAGATGCTATTCAGCCATTGCTTTCATGTACTAAGAAGACATATGTTAGCTCCAAAGACATGTATGATACTTTGATGCCTCTTTTTACACGTGGATAGTCTAGTGCTGGTCCTAATGAGGCAACTTCTCAGCCTTTGTAGGTTTCATATGATGATGCAGATCATTCCATTTCTGATGCAGATTTACATGATGCACTTGTTGATGAGAGAGCTGATATTGAGAAGGCAAAAACTATGCCAAAATGGCTGGTGCAGACTTTGCGTGACAGCAAATTAGATGCACCTTTGTCATATCGTACTCGTTCAGGCTCTCATAGTGCCTCCTTTTCATCAGATTGCTATGCTATGGCTGTGTCTAGTCTCTGTGATGAGAATGAGCCTATTTCTTTTGATGAAGCACAGAATTCAAAAAATTGGATGGTTGCTATGCAATCTGAATATGATGCTATAATGAAGAATGCGACATGGCCTTTATGTGACTTGCCTCCTAGCAAGAAGGCCATTGGCACTAAGTGGGTATACAAGTTGAAGCATAAACCTGATGGTACAGTTGACAGGTATAAGGCTAGGCTTGTTGCAAAGGGTTATGCCCAGGAAAGAGGCATTGATTTTGATGAGATATTTGCACGTACATGCCGTATGACTACTGTTCGGAGTATTTGTGCACTTGCATCCCATCATGGTTGGAATGTACATCAGTTGGACATTAAAACAACATTTCTGAATGGTGACTTGAATGAAGAAGTGTATCTTTTTCAGTCCCGTGGCTTTCTGCAGAAAGGGCATGAAAACCAGTTGTGCAGGTTAAAGAAGGCATTATATGGTTTAAAGCAAGCACCACGTGCTTGGTATGAGAAGATACATGCCTATCTAGTTGCACATGGTTTTGAGAACAGTCCAACTGAAAGCACCTTATATGTTAAGCGTGCTAATGATGTGCTTCTAATCATTGTTGTCTATGTTGACGACATGCTGCTCACTAGTCCTATTGAGAAGCATATTGCTGATTTCAAGGCTGCTTTGCATGCCTCATTTGAGATGTCTAACTTGGGGCATTTGCATCACTATTTGGGCATTCAGTTTATGCAAGTTGATGGTGGAATGATTTTGTTTCAAACGAAATATATAGACACATTATTGCAGCGTTTTGGCCTTGAAGACTATAAGCCTATTGCCACTCCTATGGAGACAGGTTTACGATTGAGTCTTCATGATGCTGGAGATGCATTTCATGTTGTTCTCTATCAGCAGGCTGTTGGATGCTTGATTTACTTATGCATTACTCGGCCAGATATTGAGTTTGTTGTCTCACAGATGAGCAGGTTTATGCATTGCCCAAGAGTCACGCATTGGAAGGCGGTTAAGCGCATCTTTCGCTACTTGAGTGGTACTCGGCTACATGGGTTTTTTTATCCCAAGGGGGATCACTACCGCTAGATTTGCATGCTTTTTTTGACTCAGATTGGGCCGGTTGCTATGACACTCGTGTGTCCACCAGTGGTTTCTACTTCATGATTGGTAGCTCATGTATATGTTGGTTGAGCAAGAAGCAGCCTACTGTGGCCACTTCCAGTTGTGAGGCTGAGTATAGGGCAGCTTTCACAGCAACTGTTGAGTGTGTGTGGCTCAGACGCCTAATGGCTGATTTGGGTATTGGCTAGTCTTCTGCCACCACCATCTTCACTAACAGTCCGAGCGCATTGGCAGTTGCGAGAAACCCTGTGTTCCATGCTCACACTAAGCACATTGAGGTGCATTATCACTATGTCAGGGAGAGGTTCTCTGTTGGGGAGATCAGCTTGGCATATGTGCCCACGCAGGAGAGCATTGTAGACCTTTTCACAAAGGCTCTGCCTAGGGAGAAGTTTGAAGCTTTTCGCAAAGCTTTGGGCTTACTTCCTTTTGTGGAGTGATTTCCACATAGATAGCTTGGCACTTCCTTATACATGAGTGCCAGCTCCTTGTTCACCGCATCACTCCTAGGGGGGATTGGTTGATATATTTAGGTAGTGATGTGTGTGAACACACTAGGATCACCGGGGCACTTTTTTTCCTCTTTAGGAGGTTTTTTTCCCCCGTCTTGTATATAGGCCTATTGCCCTAATGAGCTACTTATCTTTGTACATTCTCTAGTAATACATTCAATATTGTGTGTTTGTGCTCCAAGCTTCTTCTTCTTCCTTGTGCTGTTCGCATGCTTCCGCAGACGTCTAACTCCAACAGAATTGATTCATGATCCCACTTCAAATGGAAGTGTTCACCCAATTCAGACAATGATCCATTTTCATCTTTGCAATCTTTAGTGAGATCGTTTCCTTCTACCCGATTTTCGAAGATTATGAGGTTTTCTTCTACTTCCAATCTATCCTGGAACTCTGCATCACTATCTTTGTTATGATCCCAAACTATTTGTCCTTAAACAAGAAGGGAATTCATATCTTCATAATCAAGAAAGCTTTCGTACTTAGTGTCACTAGAATCTTACATATTGACGTCAGACGCATCACAATTTGAACTCCTTCTAGGACCATGCATGTAGTTTGAAGGAAACTCAATTTCTTTATGTGCAATGCCATCATAAAATTTTGCATTCATCTCCATGGATTCTTGTTCATTTTCTTCAGAAGATCAACTTAGGCCATATTCTTCATACACTTCGTCAATTACTGATTCTTGCTCAAATGTTTCATCATATATGAGCACTTTAGTACCTAAGCTTGATTCAATTAGATCTTTATTCATTTGACAATTTCCAGAGTCATTTGAATCAATCTTCTCACAATCATTCTCCTTAGGTAGCATGCTATCATGTAATTTTTCATACACTTCAATAAGTGCTACGTCCATCTCTTCATGCACAGCTTCTTCAGTGCATGGACTCAACTCATCATAATCATCTTTGACATTGGTTTAAGTATTTAGAAGATCAATTAGTGGTGATTTCTCATCCTCCTCATGATCATTCATATCTTCCTTTAGGGTGTAATGTCATTTACATGCATATCGTTATACTAAGGCTGAATTAGCAACTCATTATTACTTTCGTGAATAGGTACATACTCTTCTATCTCTGAATGCTCATTCAATGTGGCATCACCCAAGAGTTTTCCACAATCTTGATCTTGATTTGGACTTCCCATAGACTCAACATCATGCTTATCACCATCTGTATGCATATCACTATCTAGAGGACTCTTCATTTGTATGTCCTCCCAATTAGCATCATGCTTACTTGGAATCTCTTCACATAATTTAGTTATCAGATCATATTCTATGTTTGAATCATACACTTGGACATCACTATCGAATAGCATTAAATCACTCCCTAAATCGTCTTTAGCATTTTCACATAATGATGCATCTTGAGCTTGACTTTCACATATTGAAGTTTCTTTTTGCACTTCATCATTTACCTTCATTCGGTCACCTTTAAGCCTTGTAGATTTCTCTAACTCTTTTTTTTTTCTATCTTGAATTGTCTTTTGATGTGTTTGTTTATCCTCCAATGGATGTGAGGGGTTCAGGAGCACAACTGAAGCCTCATCTTGATTTCTTGTTAACTTTTCTTGAATTTTGATTTGGTTTTTATTTGGTTTTTTTTTTATTTGGTTTTGATCAGCTTCCACATGCCCCTTTTCTCCTTCCATCATCAGAGTTTGTGCATATATAGCACTTGAAGATGTAATCATTGTAGATAAGCCTACATACTCTTGGCACCTTGTAACATTAGAGTTCATGTCAATCGCACTTTTAGAGTTTTCTTGATAGCACTTATCATTAGCATGTGTATCAAGATCATGCATATTTGTTTTATGTCCAAGTGGGGTCTCTATAACTTGATGGACTTGAACATTATTCACAAGTGGTAAGATACTTGGAGTTTGAGTACCATCTTTATCTTCAAGAAGATCAATTCTCCGGTCATTTCGAAATTTCTCAAACATTTGCTGCTTTCTAACATATCTTATTACAACATCATGAACGAGTGTCCAATCCTCTACGAGTCCCGACTGGGAATCCAGGTCTTGTAGAAACGAAATTAGTTCCTCTCTCGCTCTAACATCTATTGCTTGTAGGAATAAGAACACCCTTTCATGCATTATACATCTCTGGTCATCCTCAGACATATCTTCCAATTGCTTCTTGAACTCTCTTTTAACTTCTAGGATCGGTTGGTCTTTGGGCATATGAACCCACCTTAGGAAGGACTTACGTGTCACTTTGTCTATGTCCTCTAGTATGAACTTCTTGAGGAGCACTGATTTGTATTGCAACCATGTCATTTGCTTTATTCGTATGAGTTGATTGTGTACACTATATTCACACACAGAGGCAAAGGTTTCACATAATTCCATATCCATCATCGGAGTCAATCCAACACCTAGGTATTTGGCCTCGAGTTCGTACTCTATACAAAACCTAGATATAGTTTTGCCATTGAAAAACCCACACCGTTTTACTAGTCCCTCATGGAGTGACTGGATGGCTTTTTGATGCCTATCCGCTTCCTTAAAGTGTATGAAGTGAGCTTGGAAATCCTCCATGTCCAAAGTGCTAGGTTTGCTAGTTTTTAGTTGTCAACTCGATTGATCAAGTTGCTAGCTCTGTATTTTATTTACCCCATCCTTTCACATCAGGTTCACTAGGTATGTCACAGGGTTTTTGAAAAGGAGGGTGAGAATCTTCAAATAGATCTAACACGCAGAGTGCCTCAGAAAGCACGCATACATGAAAATCAATGCATTACGACTGTTTCTAAACATACATGATTGTTTCTCCATTGGCTTTAAACCCAAATGCAATCATAATATAGAAGTTCTATTTTCACAATCATACGCATTGAAAACTAAGAAGTTTATACCCACAATTGACAGTGGAGGCTCAAAATCTTCACATTAGATCAAACAATTTATTCATCACTGATGTTCTGACGTTTATTTTTCCTTGAACATGCTGAAAAAAATCCACTTTGAAATAACTGTCTTGTTAGTGTTTGAGTTACCTAACATAACTAAATGGTATGTTTTAATGATAAATAAAAATAGTTTGTGCGACAACTTGTAATGCTTATCCTTCGAAATAACGTTAAAGAAGGCTTCTAATCGACTTATTTCAATAGAGCTTCATAAATATTGCATCAAACGATTTTTTTCTTTTTCTTTCGGAATTTTTACTTCAAAAGAAGTCAAGACAACCATATATGTTCACACTGCGTGTGTTTTGTTTTTCTTAGTACATCGAACTTCCAAGGCGTTTAGCAGTTGTAGAACATAATGATCTTAGTGATATAAAGCCTTTGCATACAACTTAACAACCATGAATCAGTCGGTCAATTCGACGATAGCGATTAAGTAAACTATATCATATATAGCTCTGGTTAAGTAGCGTTGATTGGAAACTAAGAGTGTGAATTCATAAAACATAATCAAGATTTTTAAAGAAACTAACGTAATATAAGGAAGTATAAAATTAAGTCACAAATAATATAAGAATTCATCATGCCCGATTGGAGAATAGCCATCTGACACAAACATAAATGAAACCACTGAACCATGCGAGAACATCGTTAGCATACAATTGAATATATATGCAAAGTTCAGATGTTTCCCTTCCACCTCTTCCACCTCATCTCTGTAAATATATTTCTCAGAAGGACTATAAAGTGGGTATGCAAAACAATCACTCAACACAAATCTATGGATATGAATCTGTATATCTTATCATACGATCAGTTTCATTCATACATGAATGTACAGAAAAGAAACACACTCAAAATACTGCAAATTCATCCGCTTAATATATAGCAGGTTCCCTGTTTGCATTATGCCTCTCTCAAGTTAACAGTAACTCAAATTCAGACTTAATTTAAATGTAAAATAAAATATCTTCTTGTGACAAAGTAAGATAGCTAAAAAACACATCAGAACACGTGTATCGATTTAAACAATAGATGAATTGCCAAAACATGCAGCAAATCTCAGCGACAAGGGAGACACAAAAGCCTGGAACCTTTGCATGAAAGCATTCAAATAGATAACCAATTTTAAACGATTTCACTTGATAATCATTCAACAAATAATATACTACACGATGAACACTTGAATCAAATGCTAAGTTCATAAAGTAGAACTAATAATGAATTTAATTCTTAATAACATGCCAGAGTACCGCCGCTAACTCCATACTTTGAACTCCTCCTTTTTTAATGCGCCAGCTTCAATATCAATATCACTAGTTGTTTATATTACCGCTTCAGCTCCTCCAGGTTTTTTGCTCCTCCAGGTTTTTTTTATAGCAGCAAACTCACGGCACCGTTGATTCATTGCCTGCAATTCATATGCATCTGTAATGCGGTTCTAATTCTGCTACATCAGCGACCCAATATGTACATACGAGGCCTTGATTGATAGCATGAGATCGAGTATCTCCCTGTTGAGAAACATTGTATGCAAATATCCATAGGAATGACTCGTTGTGTTTCGTGCTCCTCGGCGGCTATGAGAGATCAGGTCCTACACTGAGAGCCCTCCCCCCCTTTCGATATCATGAGCTGCTGTCTTTTAATATCTGAATTGATTGAACCCCTTGCTACCATCAGAAGCACTCCTCATTAAGTGACGGAGATCTACCCATTTCCACTCTTCTCCATGCGCCAAAATACTCTCCAGTTGATAGATGGCTTGTCATAAAATTGATCACCGATTTTCCAATCATGGACATCATCGCTAACAGCTTCCATTGTGCCAGAGCGTTCCAAAACCCAGATAAGGAAGCCACCCTCCGGTTGCAACATGCATTTTTTTTTACAATTTTGGAGTAGGTCTGCCCAACTAGGCTGACAACAGCAATCCCCCCATGATGACTTGTCCTAGCTTTCTTTTTAGAGTCCGACACCTCCTGCCATTCCAGTACCTCCAGGCATCCTAGTTTTGTTTCTCACAATGCCTTCATTCCCACATGTCATGAGTATCCACAAGCGATTGAAGTTTTTCACCTATACGCTTATCGTCCTTCTTTCACCTTCGAGACACTTTTCATTCTTTTTCCCCCATGCTTCCTTGCTATATTCATTGTTTTTTACCAATTCCCCCCCTTCGTATCATGTCTCCCAAGTAGAAGGTTTCTTCCCCCCCACGACCGAAAGAAATCCCCTCCTAAATATCATGTCAAAGCTGGCAAATTAAACCATAAGCACCTCCAACAGCTGTTGGAAAAATTGCACACCAAGTTTGTGCATCCATGAAATATACTCATATCACTTGGGTAACCTTCACCAGTGTCCTTATTTAAATGAAGTAACTATGCATCATTTGGACGTGTCAACCTCCAAATAGGCTTTCAACAAATGCTTCATCTTTGATTCTCGTGCTTTAACTTCGGATCGCGACCACAACACTACAAAACACCCTATGTGTAGTCACATAGTGAGGCTATTGCAAGTCAATTCTGATATGCGTTTGTCTCCATTCACACCCCTGGACAACGTTATGTCAATTCAGGGTCCTAGGGGTTAAAACAGGTAAACATGCAAATAGGCTTTGTTGAAAATTTTACTTAGGGGTGTCACAATGTTAAAAACACTTGAAATTTATTCCCAGAAAAATCAAAATTTGAAAATTAAAAACCCTAAAAAATTAGCCAAAATTGCTTTTCAATTGTGATTGACAGGGCTCTCAATCACGATGGACAGAGTTGTCTATCATGGCCTGTCAATCACGATGGATAGGTGTCAATTGTGATTGATAGGTGTGAATCACAATGGATAGAGATGATCGTGATGGACTGATTTCTTCGGGTTTTTGCATGAATCCTTTTCAATCCTGGGCCTCTAAGTCACGATGGATGAGTCTCTCATCAAAATGGAGTATCAATCTTTTTTTTTGTTGCGATAGACAAGGTTGGCCGTCGTGATGAACACCTATCACTCACGAAGGGCACCCAGACCGTAGTGGGATGTCAATCAACATTGATTGATTTTTCTAGATTTTTGCATTAGCTTATGTCAATCAGGCCTCTATGTGTCGCAATGGACTAGATATTCGCTGAATCTCATTGTTAATCGCAAGTTTTGTGTCGATTGTGATGGACAAGGGTATCCATCGTGATGGATATGGTCTATCGCTATGGCAGAGGTGTCCGTCGGGGTCTGTCAATCGCAATGGATAGACTCTCCATCGCACTAGACACTCTCAATGCTGATTCATTGTGTCAATTGCGATGGACAAGCGAAATGCATTTTCTTTTAATTCTTGTCGATTTGTGATGTGCAAGGTTCCTAGATTATGTTTGTGCACTTATCTCTACCAAAAAGTCAATTTTTCTATCAATTAGCTCAATGCCTCGGGACCTGTGCAGACATTTTCAGTACCTACATAAGCTGCTGGAGATGATGATGTCTCCAAAACTTGCAAGAAATGCTTAAAAACACACAAAAACCGAACACACAAAAACCGAACACACAAAAACCGAACACACAATAGTTCTCTCTCTCTCTCGCAAGTGAATAGAAGGGAATAAAGTGAGGAAGGTGATATGACCAAAAAACTGAAAATTTTGTGAAGGTGAAGATGGAGGTGGAACGTGGTGAGGATGATGATGGTGATAATGATGGTCAAGTAAGAAAGAGAAAATAAGGAAAAGTAGAGAAATTACCTACGAATCCAATGTCACAACCCTACGTCTTACCATCACACATTCATCCTCAAAGTTCCCTCCCTGACAAGGACGCCAAATTTGGTGTCACTAGTGCAATGGTAAGTACCAATGTGAGGAGATCCACCTCATAACTATCAATCCATGGAGACTTGAGACTTAGTATGACGGCTGTGAGCAAGTGAAGGCACAAGTGTGTTGGAGCAAGACAATCAACAAATTGTGATTATACAAAGGTTAGAAGTAAAGACATGAAGAGAAGATTGAAGATCAATGTCATGAAGTGAAGGAAAGAATCAGACAGTAAAGTTCTTTGATCAAATGTACATTAGTTCTATAAGATACTTCAATATACTTGAAGTAATTACGAGTTAGGACTTGTATATATATATAAGTATATGTTTGTAGTGACGAGAAAAAATAGAAGAGAGAGAGAAGTAAGTTGAGAGAAGTTAGTTGATGTACATTGTACAAATCATCCATCAGATGTATGAAGAAAATAGATAAGTGAAAATTTCAGATATGGCGCGTCGATCTTCTCTCCCATTCTCCTTCTGTGTTTAATCTTTTGAGAAATCCTTTTGCACGTATCTAAGTCTATAGCTAATCTATCTATGGCTAGAGTTTGAGAGGTTAATTACAATCAGGTCGAGAGAATTTAGTCTAGGAACATTCATATGTGAAGATGTTCTGAGAGTCGTCAAAACTGGCGCAGATTTCATGATCAGAGAAATGATCATTACTCAGTCCACAGTGTAAAGTTTTACACAAGTGAGGGCTCAAACTCTAAGTTGGAAGGTAAGCCATCTATGGCTAAAAGATCTTGATCAAACGGGATTTACTTTGGGAGAATCAGTGTTAAGAAGTTGCAGGTGTCAAAGTCGCCATTGCAAAGAAGCTGTTCTAGACATAGGTAAAGTGTTTCACACATTTCTCAAAGTGTACTCAATCATTTTGAGAAATTTAACTTGGAAAAGTTGCGCAACCTTAAGGCAAAGCAGTGTGCAAAGTTTTATTAAAAACTTTACAGGATTGATTAGTCAATGAGTGATTAATCTGCAGCAGACTTTTTAGGAAATTTCAGTTTTCAACAGTTAGCCAAAATTCTGATAATTTGGTGATTGTTTTCTAAAATTAAGTGGAGTCTGAAGTTGTTCTTGATATAGAGGAGTTCTGAGTTCAAGTACAACTTGTTCTTTTGGAGATTAACACTCTCCATCAGTGGTATCAGAGCAGGATGTGTCAAAATTGAAGTGAAGAAGACTCCGACTACTGCAGAAATACAAATCTTTACATCTTGAAGGTGCAAAAGGATAAAGGTTGAAGAAAATTTGAAGGTAGACACATTGAAGTTATCAAAAGGATCAGAAGGAGCGAGATTCAAAGTCAAGGTACATTTATTTCTCATAAAGATTAAAGAGTTGGCAATACAGGTAAAGAAATAATGGGAGATAGTCTCCAAATTGAGAAGCTGGATAGAGAGAATTATCCTGCATGGTCAATGAGGATGGAATCTCATCTTATGAGCAAAGATCTGATGGGATACATCACAGGAGATGAAGAAAAGCCAGAATTTAGAGACTCTAGTGTTCCAACTAGAGAGGAGCTTGCAGATTTGAAGAATTGGATGAAGAAGGATGCTCAAGCAAGGAGCATAATCTACATGGCAGTCAATGACTATTTGCTTCCTCACATTAGAGGACTTGAAAGTGCAAGTGACATTTGGAATGCTTTGGAAGAGCATTTCCAAAACACAACCAAATCAAGGAAGGCTTCACTATGGGCAGAATTTACTACTTTCAAGAAAAAGGCCTCACAATCAATTTCTGATTATGTGACAAAGATGAAGGACATTGCAGATTCTTTAGGTGCAGTGGATGAAGATATTGAAGAAGATAAATTGGTAAGACAAATTCTCACAGGCCTAAGAGGAGATGAGAAGTGGAAGCCCTTTATTTTGTCTACAGAACTTTCATTAGATCATTTCACTCCTGATTTGAATCAATTGTTAGGTCATATGCTAACTTTTGAGAATGATGTCAAAGGAGATGTTGATAAGAGTGCAGGTCATGCAATGTACTCCAAAGACAAGAAGAAAGCTAACAAAGGAAAGCAACAATCAGGTGAAGAAGAAGGCACTTCAAATCAAGCAAATTTCATAAGAGGAAAAGGAAATGGCAGAAGTAGAGGAAGAGGCAGAAACAACAAAGATAATGCAAGAGCTTGTTGGATAGGTGGTAAGACCAATCATCTATCTCATGATTGTTGGCATAATAATCAGAACAATGGTAATTATCAGAATTTTAATCAAAGAGCAAGAGGTGGTAGATTTCAGAGAGGAAACTTCAGAGGTAGAGGTGGTAGGAATTCTTTTGGAAAAGGTGGAGGAAGAAGCTTCCAAAATCAATCCTATAATAACACCTACTACAACTATGCATCAGATCAGAAGGAGGACTCGACTCTCATTATGAATGCAACATGTGAAACCTCACATGAGGACATGAGAGTGTTCTATATTGATTCAGGATGTAGTAATCATTTAAGTGGCTGGATTACCCCTAGAACTTGTGACAGACCAGGGCACACATTTTACGAACAATTTAATGCAAGTACTAACGCACACTTTTCAAATTCTGCATAAATTCAGTTCACCATACTATCCACGTGCTAATGGTTTGACTGAAAGCAGCAATAAGACGTTTTTTAGTATACTTTGCAAATTGATCGTGGAATCTCCAGAACGTTGGGATCAGTTACTTCCCGCAATTTTATGGGCATACCAGACTACATACAAAGTGGCCACCAGAATGACTCCTTTCAAGCTGGCTTATGGGTTGGAAGCAATAGCGCCGATGGAGATTGTAGTGCCAAGCCTACGCGTGGCCCTAACTCAGAAATTGTTGCCCGAAGACTCTTTGCCATTTCGGTTGGAAGATACCGGATTAGTGAGCAAGTGGGACCAGCTACTTTTCGGTTGACTACCTTGACCGGAGTTCCTCTTTCCAAAGTAATCAATGGTTCCAAGCTACACCCATATTACCAATCGTCTGATCACCGCTGACATGTCCCTCGTTTTTTCGCGTGTCACTTATTTCTGTTTAAGTTCCGCATTTTGGTTGAATATAGACCGTAAATTTTCTCGTTTTGATATCTAACTGTGATTAATCGCCGCCCTGTATTAGTGATTCTGCTCATGCATGCACGCCGTAATTATGAAGGTTATCATTTCAATATCGCGCGATGATTAGGGTTTTTCGATCACCTCACGTTGTCGTGTGTCTACTTAATCTTAATTCTTTCACTGTTAATCGCTATTGTGTGTGTGTTTTGTGCTTTGTGTTTTGTGTGTTCTCTGTGTTCTTGTACTTTTGCGTGTGCGTCATGGAAGTACTAGCCAACTTTGCTACCTTCCGTGAAGGACTCACCCCTGAAGTGAGTGCGTTTTTGCGTATCCGAGGCCTTTTGAGCTTCGCTAAATTGCCTTGGCATTCAGTGGAGTGTCACCCATTTTATGCACAGATTATTGCCGCTATCGCTGCCACACCTGCTACGAAGCAGAGTTGGCCTATTCTTTGCTTACCGACACGCGTAGTGATCACTTTGGCCTCGTTTGCTGAAGCATTTCGTCTTCCCATGGAAGGCTTAGAGAATGGTCCTCTTCTTCCTGTCGCTACCATGACCGCATTATTTCCAACGCACTCATCTAATGAGTACGCCATTCTGTGTCGCCCTGATCCTGAACGTACGGCATTACAATTCTTAGTTGCGATCTTGAATTTGTAGAAACGTACCTACGGGATTTTGTGTCCATTTTATTCGATGATTGATATGGATTCTTGTGAGCCTCTCAATTTCGCCTCTTATTATTTCCGACGCATTCACCGTGAATGTGTTACGACTATTAAACATGTCAAAAAGGGTGATCTTCCACGATCACGTCTTCCCCATATCCTCACGTTTCTCTTTCCAGCCATTCAAGCGGCGCAACCTCTGCCCAATGCTCCCTTCTTATTACGTGAAGAATCCACTTGGATGCTTGAAGATGAAGAGGATGAGGATGAAGATCTCTTCCAACTTCTTCGCCGGAAATGCACCCATATAAGTCCATCTGAGAGTCAGGTGCAAGGATCTACCGCCGCACATGAAGAAGAAGTCTTCGACGACACCGCCACTTCTATCCATATTGATTCCTCCGCCCAGTCTTCTCCAATCCAGCAGCAGGAACAAAGTGCGTCCACCACCGAATTTGATGAAATTTCTTCCAAGGAGGATTCTCAGCAGCAAATTCATGAGGATGTGCAAGCCATTGTTACTGAGGTTGTCAATGAAGTGATTGCTCTGGTCGATGCTGTCATTGACGGAACTGAAGCGACCATGCGGCAGCCTACCGGAATTGTGCTGATGCCCAACATGACTACTGTTGCGCCAGTTGCCCCAGTCCAACCTATTGTTCCCGACGTACCCCCTTCTTCATCTTCTTCTCCCACCTATTCTCCACCATCTTCCCCTCATTTTTTCTCTGCTTCTACATCCCAATCCCTTCCTACTGTTCCGGTTCCAACCCCCATGTTTCATGAACTTGAGTCTATGGGTCGCATGTTGATCCAATTCTCACAACAGTTACCAATGCAATTGAAGATGGCAACAGATAGTATCCGTCAAGACTTACAGCACAAAGTGGATGTCTTAGAGGCCGACATTGCGCCATTGCAAGAAGAAACTAATGCGGTGAAAGCAAAAAATCATGCCATACAATTATAGATTCAACAACTTCAAGCACAGATTGCAGAGCAAGATTCTTTGATTGCCCAAAGAGATGCAGCGTTGGCTGAATTAAAAGTCAAGGATGATTTGTTAACTACTCATGATGCAGAAATCCAACAACTCATTCAGTTGGTACAAGATAAGGAGGATGCTCGAATCGCTCTCGGCAACCTTTTGGAAGAAACGTGACTCCAGCTCAATGAAGTTGTGCAGAGAGGACAGGAGATGGCATATTTAGCTAAACAAGCTACTGCAGAACTACAGATCGTAACCGCTGATTTATTTCAGGCGAACTTTGATCTTAAAGCCAAAACGAATCTGATTGTTCAACTTCAGAAGGAGATAGCAGGGATTAAGAAGGAAAGAGATGCATATTACCAGACTATTTAGTATCAAGCTCAAGAGCTGGAGAGATGAGAAAAGCAGTTGGGATGTCAAGCAGAGTGTCTATCGAGAATCGATAGACAAATTGAAGATATCAGACTGAGCCGTGACGCAGCCCTTGCCAATGATTTTTATTTGCAACAGGCATTTTTGCAGACTCAGGCTGAAGTTTCGATGAGTCAAGTAATTGCAGCCAGTTTTGTACGTTCAGACGCCAAATTAGTAGAGCCGGAAACCTTAAAGCTAATGCTAGATTCGCTTAAACAGAAAATTACCAGAACCTTCAAATTAGCTAGAACTATGTACATCCAAGGCATCGTAGACGAGCCTTAATTTTGTTTCCGTAGCGGGTTCATTTCCACTGTGCGTGCCAGTGTAAGGTCGCCGGATTGGCATTATGTAATTCCTATTTTCTATTACCGCACGCACCGAAAGTTTGTAGCGAAGTGTTGTATCTTTCTATCAATTAATGAAGAGGCACTTTTTCGGTGATTCTCCGGTAGCGAGGAATGGGATTGCCAGACTGTCTGTCTGGGAAATTTGCGGCCTGTGGAGACGTCGTAGTGCAGTATTCCTTATTTCTGAGTATTGTTACTTTACCTTGTTAAGTTACATTAATTGGTGATTAACGTAGTAATGGTATGTTGCTGATAATAAGTCTATGCGACGTTAATTAATAATTCCTATGTTACGTACTGTGAAAAGTTTAACACGATTATGAACAGTAAACCTGTATAAAGAATTCGATACTGAATATTAATGTACTACTTGCTTGATGAGGTAAGTGGGAAAAATAAGATACACGGCCTCTGATTTATCAGCCCCTACCATCCCCAAGAACCCAAAAATAACTTAAAAGTGTGTATGATGAAAACGCACTTTTAATAGTGTCATCGACACCTACCGGAGACTCACTAGAATCCAGTCGAGATAAAAAGTCTGCCAAGACATGTGTCGTACGTAGTCAGTGAATAACTTCATAATCAAACTCTTGTAATAGTAAAACCCATCTTGCCAATCTGCCACCTAAATGTTGTTGGCGAACCAAATACACGAGTGTGACATGATCCACATGGAAAGTGAATTTTCGTCCCAGCAAGTAATGCCGAAATTTCTTAACAGAGTATAATAGACCAAGACACTTGCGTTCTGTCACGGAGTAGTTCCTTTCTGCAGGAGCTAATCTTTAGCTCGCATAGTACACAGGCCGAAACCATTTATCGGTTTGTTGCATCAGCACACTACCAATCACGATGTCTAACGCATCCACAAATACATGAAATGGACGTTACCAATCAGGCAGTTGCAGGATCAGAGCCTGCGTCAATAAGACCTTCAAACAATCAAATGCCATTTGACACTCATTAGTCCATTCATACTTCCGCGGGGTGCTGGTCATAAGTTGGTTAAGTGGCCTCGCTAGATGAGCGAACCACCATAAGTGTCTGCCATGCCACCCGATCTGGCCATGGAACCGCATAACTTCTTTCGATGTCTTTGGGATCGGTGCCTCCAAAACTGCTGCGACGTTATCAGGGTCTACCTCTATTCCTTGTTTGGATATAATATGACCAAGCAAGTTTCCATAGGAGACCGCAAAAACTGATTTAGAAGGATTCAAACATAGTCAATACTCACGACACTTTTCAAAGCAACACCGTAAATGATACAGGTGTGCCGAAGTGTAACCAACTAATGAAAAATCATCCAGATAGACTTGCATAAATGTTGTCAGATAAGGTGAGAACACTTCCTGCATACATGTTTTGAATGTACTCGGAGCATTCCACAAACCGAACCACATTATGGTGCAGGCATAGACACCCTAGTTGGTAATGAATGCGGTCTTCGATATATCATGTTCCGCCATCCTCACTTGATTGTATCCACTATAGCCATCTAGGAAAGAATACATTTTGTGACCTGCTACCTCATCAAGCATCTTATCTAGAAAAGGAAGAGGGAACGGATCCGGTACGATGGTTGCGTTAAGTTTTCGGTAATCGACACAAATGCGTAACTGTTTATTTTTCTTCGGTACGATCACTATTGGGGAGATCCACTCTGCATGTTCAATGGGAACAATGAATCCAACCTTTGGCAAGCGATCTAACTCTGCTTTTACCTGGGCTGCATAATGTGGATTCATCCGGTAGCTGGCTTGCTTGAAGGGTCGCGCATCTGGATTCAGCACCACCCGGTGTTAATAAATTTGTGGGTCAAGACCTTTCATGTCTCTGTAATCCCAAGTGAAGACATCTGAGAACTCGCACATGATTTGCACCAAATCTTCTTGGAATTTGTCGGCTAATGCTGCCTTAATTTTAACTAGTCTCGGGTTGACCGCATCACCCAAATTGTACGTTACCAGCTGATCCTCCGGTACATAGAACTGCCGAGGCTTTGCCAAATCATTAGCTGGCTGCAACAGTTGTTATAATGTCAATTCATCCATGGTTATATCAGCATCTGCTTCTGCTTCTCCGGTCATTGGTACGACTGTATAAGCTGTCGCACTCCACTTATCTGCTACCGACTCTAAGTCAATAGTACCTAATGGGATAAGGTCCTTATTGGTCTTGAGGAAAGCCTCCTCCTCATCATCACATAGCCCATCTAACATATGGACTGTCTCTGCTACATATGGGCGTGCATGTAAATCACAAGGTTGCATAGCACCCAATGTCATGACATATTTGCGGTGATTGTTCTTAAACATTAACTCTTGAGCTGACCAATCCTCCACGACTTTGGCTTGCTTTAGCCATGGTCGACTGAAGAGTAAGTTGTAGTCGAGGCTAGATTTGGGTAACTTCAGGACTACAAAAGTCATTTTAAATGTATTTCCCTATAGGGTTATAGGAATGTTACTTACTAATCCCACCGGATTGACTCTGGATTGGTCCGCCATTCGCACAAAGAACTGCACTGGTTCAATTTGGGTCCAACCCAGTTTCTTATAGAGTGTAGTTGTCGCAATATTCACACCAGACCCTCCATCAATTAAAACTTGTGTGATCTTCTGGTTTTTATACCAAACGGTGATCAATGGTGTGGGAGCGATTCGCGACGGCTAGTGGATCAAGTCAACCGTCTCGCTAACGACGCGAACCGGGTGCTTGGAGCAAGCTCAGGTGCAATGGACTCTCAAACAACAAATATAAACTCTAGAACATAATTAGGTCCAAATCAAATATTTATAGTATAATTAAGAGTTCTAAAGAAAACTTTAGATAATTTGCAAGTCCATGCGATAAGCATAAAGTAATAAAACGTTTCCACTTAATCAAACAAACGATTATGAAATAATTCTTCTTTAGTAAGGAGTCTAGTTCGTTCAATATTACAAAAAATATCTGAGGTATCATTGAAGGACTTAGTTTTATGGAACGCGACAAAGCTGGAATTTAATAGGTATTATCATGGAAGCACAAAGCAAAAGACCATAAGGAATCGGTTGGCAAGATTTCAATTATAATAACATAATGCATAAATGCACGGTTAGAGTCTTAGATATGGATAGAAGATGTTCAATTCAAATCACTCATATACCATGGATCCTTCATAAAATTTATCTGCGTTTTTCCGTCTCTTTCTATGTCAAAAACTTCTTGGTTTGATGAATTTTGGAAACAATGTTTCCACGTCTGTCATTAGAGTTCGTAATGAGTGTCATTTGTTAAAAACTTTGACTTCTCGTCAGAAAACAAACGCTACACTGAATATAAATAAGAAACAAATTGTGACACAGAGTGAATAATTAGAGTTAAGATACGTGCATTGTCGTCGTTGATGTTGTGCGTCCAAAGGCATCACAATTGCTAGTGCATAGAACATCAAAAGTCTAGAGCTTGTGAGGCGACACTCCAGATGTAGTCAGAACCTATCACCGGAGAACACTTACTGTGGAATGTAATCATTAGAATAAAACTGAGAATCAATAAAATAAAAATTTATTATCGTTGTCAGAGTCTGCAGTTGAATGGGTCTGTTCATGAAGTTACACGATTACTTCGCAAGTGTGCGGAAAGAGGCAAAGCTCTTGTCGGAGCAACACCTGCTTTTATCTTTGAGAGAGCATATTGAGCATCTTACCATTTACAAAGTGACTGGCGTCAGAGGAGAGGATCAAAGAATCGAGGATTGACATCATCCGCAGGCAGAGCGATCTCAAACAAACAGATTGTATTACTATGCTCAAATAATCGTGTATCGGAATCTTAATAGAATTGACAAACTTCTAATATAAGCGCAAACTTAATAGAGCTGATCAGAGATCGGAAAACATTGTAGATTATATACGAACAGAAATCAACAGTATAGTTGATCTAGATTATGCATGTCGGAAAGAAAATTTATGTAGATAATCATAAGACGCAGATACAGAGGAATTCAGAGCAAGTTGAAAGAAATCCTTTCCTAAAATAACTAGCACAGAGCACTGCATAGTAATCACATAATCAACAGAGACGTGCGCAACAGATAATGATAGCTACAAAAGAAATTCATTATGTATTCGTCACTTAGCTTTAACCTGACTGCATCAAATTTCCAATCATCGTTTTTCGTGGATTTTCAGATCAGCGAATTCCGTTTCTTCGTGGATTTTGTCTCCATGACAAGCGCAAATAAAGCCAAAGAATTGCTGTCCATCTAACTTGAACACTTACATTGAACGTTTGCAGCAGCAGAAAAACGTTCCCAGATGCGCTAGGTGCAAAAGCTTCTCTCCAACTTTCCCATCAAACATGACAGCTCCAAACTCTAACTCTTTTTTTCCGTGGAAGGTCCCTTCGTATGCCCCTCAGATCCTTCGAGCCTGAAGTGTCAGATGAAGCACGTTGAATTGATCTTCCGTCCTTCGGTTCAAGATGACCGCACTTCCTCCAATTAGCTATGTAAGCCGCCGGATTGGCAATTGTAATCTTTACCTTTCATATTCTGCACGAACCAAAAGGTCGTTGCGTAGATGTTCTATCCATTTATAAATCAATAAAAAAGACGCTTTGGTAACAACCAGAAGATCGCCAGACTGTCTGTCTGGGCGATACGTTTGTGGAGTTACGTTGTGTTGTTTTGGAGAACTCTTAGTCATACTGTGACTTTTCTGTCTTTGTTTGCTTGTTGCACCTGTGCGGTAAGGACTGTGTTATGATAGTGTTTGCAGTAATTTAAGTATTGAATCGCTATTTTGTAAATTGTTTACTGTAAGTCTGTGTTACGGTAATGTTTATCCTTGCGTTGTGTACTGAGATGTATTGATTGGAATACGAATAGTAATTCCGTATTGGAATGAGCCCGAGCTTTCTGTTAGAAAGTTGGATTAGTAGAGTTTTTTTTGAACGAAAGGTCATGTGACTGAGTTGATTTGGGAAAATCAAGCATAGGGCCTCTGATTATTCAGACCCCTTCCACTCCCAAAAACCCGAATAGAGTTTAACTGCGTTCTAATGGTAAATGTGCGTTTAACACTGGTGCCGTCTGTGGGAATGTGGCAACAAAGTTTTGCAAAGTGATTGTGGGAAGGTAACCATTGATTGTGAATCGACATTAAGGTAGAAGTAGTACGCAAGAGTTGAAAAAGGTGATATATGCCGGTTACTCGGTCCGGCGAGTCGTATCCAAAGTACAGATAGCCTTGGGTGGTACCAAATTTGCGAAGGACACCCTCAGGAGGAAGAAGCATAGATCGGTTAGGTCTGGTCGTCGAAGAAGCGAAGCACATTAGTAGTGATTCCGGTAGCGTTTCGGTGGAACATACTGCAATTCCGGTAAATTCCGGTGAAATCTCGGTGCAGTCTGCAGAAGATAGAGTAACTTTGGAGTCCACAGGAACGTAGTGTGCTGTTGATCCGACACCGTCTAGTCAAGATTCAAATCTCTCTATGGATAGAGAAAAATTACAATTTTCCAGTGACTGTGTTATACTTCTTGGTGAATCTTCATTCCGGACACCACTGTTCGGAGCAAGTTTGCCTACGTTTGATAGCGCAAAAGAGGATAAGCTATTCGAATTAGAAATTTGTAAGAGGTTGAGCGCTATTTTCGAACCGAACGAAGAGCACTCTAATCATACAGACTCCGAAGAACCGGAACCACATCCTCATCACTCAGCAAATAGTAACAGTACTGCCACTAGCACCATGAGCAACAACAACAACAGCAACAACTACTTCCACCTCGTTCGGTTCCAACAGGAGTCACCTACACAAAATTCGGTGGATTTCTAGGTGATGATCCTGATGCTCATGTACGTACCTTTGAAATTAGTTATGCAGTACTAAACCATCCACCTGATCCGGCATACAAGGCCATAGTATTCTAGTCAACCTTAGTTAATGAAGCAGTGAGGTGGCTTACAAAATATGATATCAACCATTTTGGCACCTATGAAGCAGTAAGGGATGCATTTTTGCAGAGATTCCGGCTGAAGAAGAACCCCGCCGAAATTTTCGATTACCTGCAGAACAATAGACAGAAGCTGAATCAAACAGTGCAAGAATATGCAACCCTATTCAGAACTCATTTGAGACAACTACCTCCGACACATGCTAATTTACCGAATGATGTCATCACTCAGTGGTTTATTAATGGGTTAACTCCACAACTAAAACAAATTATGATAATCCGTTGTGTGGGAGCTATGACATTAGATGCGGTTATTGCAATGGCTTTGCAGCTCGAGCATAAGGTTGGCTTTAGCGAAGATTTGGAGTGGTTAAAAGCCAGTAAAAGTGTTGTAGAAGATCCGACTAGACAGATGTACTGCACCAAGTGTAAGAATCCAGGGCATACCAGTACCACATGTGCCCTTAATCAGATGTATTGCGCGATCTGCAATACAACGGAACATTCCACCGAAAACTGTGCTTATAACGCCAAAGTGCAGGGACCAGCAATCGTAAATGCTATCATACATGAACCAGGGTAGCCGGCCACTCATTATGTACCACCTCAAATGAGAAATAATCAGCAGCAAGGATACAGAAATTATCGAGGACAGCGAAATACAAATTACAATACAAATCGCTCACAGACAGGAACATCACAGGAAGGTAATTCTTTGCCACCCCCTCGTTGTCATTTTTGCGGTGAATTAGGCCACATACGCAGATTCTGTAAAGATGTAGCAGAATATGATCAAAGGAAGAAAGAGCGTCAGAACCCAATGACCAATATGGTTTATATATCACCAGTGGAAACTCAGGCCGCAGTGATTCAAACAAGATTTGGTAAGCAGTTACACCCAGCAGCAGAAGTGTTTGAACCTGGCATTCATGAACAACATAGAATGTATGACAAAGCTAGTCAATGGACCACCAAAGAGTCTACAGTGTTCCGAGATCCAATTCCGGTGACCCAAGTGCCACTGCCAAAGGAAGGATCGCAGAAACAAGATTCTACCCCAGTAACAGGTGCATCATCTTCAGAATCGGTGAAAAGTACAATTCAAGCAGATCAGGCATGGGAAATTTTATCTAAGGCATCCATTACTCTCCCTCTTGGATAGTTACTTGCATTAGTGCCGGGAGTTCGGCAGCAATTGTAGCAACAGCTCAGTCTTGGGTCTTCTTGCATTCCAGCGACAGCAACGGTACAACCAAAAACTCATTCTACGATGGATCATGCGGTCCCTTTAATTACGATATGGTACAATAATCATAAGATTACTCAAGTACTAATTGATGGTGGGTCTGGTGTAAACATAGCCACTGCAGCGCTTTGTAAAAGGTTGGGATGGATGCAAATCGAGCCTGTTTAATTTTTCGTTAGAATGACAGATCAATCCCGAGTTCATCCGTTAGGACTCGTACGGAATGTCCCAATAACTTTGCAGGGTACAACGTTTAAGATGACCTTTGTCGTTTTAGAATTACCGGAGTCCAGTCTGGATTATAATCTTCTTTTCGGCCAACCCTGGCTGAAACAGGCTAAGGTTATACACGATTGGTCAGCGCAGGAACTTGCTTTTAAGGACAACCACCGTAAATATGTTGTCAAATTGGATGCTATTCAGCCCTGTGAATTACATGCCAGACCATATGTAGCAGAGTCAGTCCACATGTTGGATGGCTTATCTGATGATGAAGAAGAAGCATTTTTGAAGAACAATGAAGATCTGATTTCCTTAGGTACTGTAGATCTGCAATCTATTGTAGATAACTCGAGTCCGGCAGCCTGTACGGTGGTGCCTGTGACTGAAGAAGTGGAGACAGAAGATACTGTTGCTATGAATGAAGCCGCTCTACAACACCTTTTACAGTCAACTGACGACCCAGGAAAACCTCGTCAATTCTATGTTCCCGAAGATCAGTTAATTACCTATAATTTGGGAGATGAAGTAAACCCACGACCCATGAAGATAAAGGAAGGATTGTCTGAAGCGTTTCAAGCAGATTTGATCCAATTTATTCGTGAAATCGCTGATGTTTTTGCATGGGATTATCGTGATATGAACGGGCTGGACCCTCGCATCTATCAACATAGGGTCGTACTCAAACCAGAAGCAAAGCCAATTAAACAACCTAGCTACCGTATGAATCCCAACTATGCAACACAGGTCAAAGCAGAACTTGATTGCCTATTAAAGGTAGGATTCATTGTACCCATTGAGCATGCTGAATTCTCCCCGATCGTGATTGTATCAAAGAAAAACAAGTAGCTCCGAATATGTGTCGATTAGCAGAAATTAAATGCAGCCACCGTACCTGATCCATTTCCTCTTTCATTTCTTGATACAATGTTGGACAGAGTGGCTGGACATGAGATGTACTCATTTCTTGACGGTTATAGTGGCTATAACCAGGTCCGAATGGCTGAGCAAGATATACCGAAAACAGTGTTTATTACGAATTGGGGTGTTTTTGCTTGTATAGTCATGTGGTTTGGATTAAGAAATGCTCCTATCACCTTTTAGCGATGAATGCAAGAAATCTTCTCACCCTATCTCACTTCTTTTATGCAATTATATCTAGATGATTTCTCTTTATTCGGTAAGATGGTTGCACACCTGTATCATTTACGGTGTTGCTTTGAAAAATTTTGAGAATACCGACTTTGTTTGAACCCCACCAAATTTGTCTTTGAGATTTCTTGTGGTAAACTCCTTGGCCACATTGTATCTGCACAGGGCATACAAGTTGATCCAGAAAAAATTGCAGCTGTGTTAGAAGCACCTGTACCTACTACACCGAAAGAAGTCATGCGATTCATGGGTCAAGTCAGGTGGCATGGTTGACATTTACGGTGGCTTGCCCATTTGGCAATACCCCTAAATCGGCTAATCACTAGTACTCCTCGACAGTTTGATTGGACACCGGAATGTCAAACTGCATTTGATCGTCTAAAAGGATTATTAACGCAGGTTCCAATTCTACAACCTCCTGATTGGGAACGCCCATTTCATGTTTTTGTAGATGCATCAGATATAGCCATTGGGAGTGTTTTAATGCAACAAACTGATAAGTGGTTTAGGCCTATCTATTATGCAAGTCGAAGGCTTTCTCCTGCTAAAAAGAATTTTTCAATAACTGAAAGAGAATGTCTTGGTTTAGTGTATTCTATAAAGAAATTCCGGCATTATTTACTAGGCCGAAAATTCGTCTTTCATGTAGACCATGCTGCACTGGTGTATCTAGTCCGGCAGCAGCATTTAGGTGGTCGTTTGGCACGATCGGTTCTATTGTTGCAAGAATTTGATTACGAAGTAATTCATCGACTCGGCACTGCACATGCATTAGCAGATTTTCTCTCTCGGTTAGATTCCGGTGAAGCTCCGATCAGTGTTGATGACACCACACCAACAATTTATGTTACTGAAACGACTAGTGATGAATGGATGTCTTCCTTCTCAAACTTCCCCTGCAATGCGCCGAAAAATTGCAGTTTACAGTCGCAGATTCCGGTTGATTGCCAGACAGTAGTAATATATGGATCACACGGGAATTTTACTTCGTTGTATTCCTCCACATGAAGTAAACTCAGTAATCGCTCTGGCACATTCAATACCCCCCGGTGGACATTTTGCAGTAGATTTAACGCACCGAAAAATCCTACAAAGTGGGCTCTGGTGGCCTACTATGTAGAGAGATGTATCTCAATTTGTGCAGCAATGTGACAATTGTCAGCGATCTGGACAGCCTTTACAATGCCATTTCTTTCCTCTGCAGCCTGTCTTACCTTTAGAACCTTTTCAGAAATGGGGTCTTCACTTTATTGGACCAATCACACCTCCAACAATCCTTAGCAACAATAGATATATTCTGACCTGCACAGATTATGCTACCAGATGGGCAGAAGCTTGGGCTTTATGATCCGCCACAGCTGTTTCGGTGGCAAAATGTCTAATGAAGGACGTATTCCCACGTTATGGATTACCTTTGGAACTTGTCACAAATCAAGGGACCCACTTTATCAACAATTTAATGCGATTGTTAACACATACTTTTCAGATTCTGCATAAACTCAGTTCACCGTACTATCCTCGTGCTAATGGCTTAGCTGAGAGTACAAACAAAACATTGTTGACTATGCTTCGAAATATGATTGTGGAATCACCAGAAAGATGGGATCAATTACTACCTACAGTATTATGGGCATACCGGACTACATACAAGGTCGCAGCCGGACTGACTCCTTTCAAACTTGCATATGGAATGGAGGCAAGAACTTGTAGTACCAAGCTTACGTGTGGCCATCTCTCCGAAATTGTTACCTGAAGAGTCTTTACCATTTCGGTTGGACACACTCAGAGAATTAGATGAGCATCGCTGGGAAAGTTTTCTGACTCTTCAAGAAGTGTAGTTGTGGCAAGCTCGTACACATGATCGGTATCTTAAAACTCCTATTTTTACGATAGGACTACTTGTGCTGTTTTATAATGCAAAATCAAATCGTCTGCTGGAAAATTCAAGTTATGATGGTTTGGTCCTTACCAATTACTGAACAAGTGGGCCCAGCTACTTTTTGGTTGACTACTTTGACCAAAATTCCTCTTCCGAAAGTGATAAATGGTTCAAAGTTACGGCCATATCATCAAGCGCCTGATTCGCACTGAAGTGTTCTGTGGTTGCCCGCGTATTTTTTTTTCTTTTTCTCTCTTTTCTTTTCTTTTCCTTTTTAGTTTTGCGTGATTAATAAAATAAGTTTGTAAATATCCTCATTTTGATACCTAATTATGATCAATAGCCGCTCTGCATTATCGTTCTGCTCATGCATGCACACCGTAGTTATGAAGGTTATCATCTTAATATCGCATGATGATTAACAATTTCGATCGCTTCACACTGCCAAGTATCTACTTAATCTCTTTTTTTTCGCTGTTAATCGCTATTGTGACTGTGTGCTCTGTGTTTCCTGTATTCACTATGTCTTTGTGCTACGTTGTGTGTGCATCATGGAAGCCCTGGCAAACTGTGCTACCTTCCGTGACGGACTCCCTACGGATGTGGGTGAATTCCTGCGTGTCCGTGGATTGTCTAATTTTGCTGAATTGCCTTGGCATTCAGTGGAATACCACCCATTCTATGCCCAGATTATTGTCGCCATTGCTGCCACACCTGCTACAGAGCAGAGTTGGCCAATTACTTCCTTACCATCTCGGGTAGTAGTCACCCTACAGTCCTTTGCTGATGCTTTCCGACTCTCTCCGGAAGGTTGAGAGAATGGCCCAAATCTGCCAATTGCTACCATGATTCAATTGTTCCCTAGGTACTCTTCAAATGATTATGCTATACTATGTCGCCCTAAGCCTAAAAGAACAGCCTTACAATTTTTAGTAGCCATCTTAAACCTGCAGAAACATACATATGGGATATCTCGCCCATTCTATTTAGTAATTGATATGGCTGCTAGAGAGCCTATCAATTTCGCTTCCTATTTTTTCCGGCGCATTCATTGTGAATGTGTTGCGATTATTAAGCAAGTTAACAAAGGAGATATGCCGTGTTCGCGTCTTCCACACATACTCAATTTTCTGTTTCCGACCATCCAAGCAGCGCAACCGCCTCCACGAGGTCCAATTTTATATCATGAGGAATCTGCTCAGATACTGGAAGACGACGAAGAAGATGACGAAGAAATCTTCCAGCTCTTCTGCCAAAAACGAATCAGAATAAGCTCTTTTGATAGTCAAGTAAAGGGTTCTGCCGCTGGAAATGAAGAAGAAGGACATGAAGAAGAGACTTTCCACGACACAGCTACTTCGATGCATCATGATTCATCAGCCCAGTCATCTCCAAACAACCAACAAGAGCAAAGTGTGACCAATTCTGACGACAAGTCTTTTAAGGAAGAATCGCAGCAGTAGTCCAAACAAGAGGTACACGAAGATACAGAGGTTATTGTTGCAAAGATTTTGGCAGAGTTGATTACAATAGTAGAATCTTCCATTGCTCAACCGGACGTGACTTTGCAACAACTTACCGAAGCAACCAACAATCTGAGCCCCACTCCTCCACCCGTGCCTCCACTCAAACGTATTATTCCCATTCCACCAATTGTACCTGACGGACCCGATTCATCATCTTCTTCCACTACCTACTCTCCACCCAATTCCCATCAACTCCTGACAACTTCTTCATCTCAACCACGTCCTCCCCTTCCGGTTCCTTTAGTACCTATGATTTCAACAGCTCCAAGCCAGACTTGATGAAAAGGAAACAATAATCAGACAACGAGATGATGCATTGGCTGAAGTCAAAGAAAAAGATGATTTATTATGCGCTGCTGATGCCGAAATTCTTCAATAACGGCAGATAGTTAAAGATAAAGAGGATGCCCGCATAGCCCTAGGAGATTTGTTAAAGGAAACTAGATATCAATTGGCTGAAGCAGTGCAGAAAGGATAGGAAATGTCCATTCTACTAAAACAAACCAATACAGAGCTAGAGTTTGCAAATGCGACCCTCACTGAATCCAATTCTACTCTTAAAACGCAGATTATGTTGGTCGCTCAGCTCTAGAAAGAGATCCCAGCAATTCGAAGAGAGCGCGATGCTTACTACCGGACTATTCAATTTCAAAATCAAGAGTTTGATAGAAGAGAAAACCAACTGGGTGTTCAAGCAGAAAGACTATCTGGAGTTGATAAACAGATTGCAGACATGAAAGTGAATCGGGATGCAGCTCTATCAAACGATTTTTACCTACAGGAAGCCTTTCTACAAACACAGGCAGAAATTTTGATGAGCCAAGTAATTTCTTTAAGCTCTGTACGCACTGATGCTCAATTAGTAGAACCAGAGATCCTGAAGCAGATGTTAGATTCGTTGAAAAAGAAAATTTCTCGGACGTTTAAATTAGCTAGAACAATGTATCTTCAAGGTATAATAGATGAGCCATAAAC
The DNA here is from genome assembly GCA_020310875.1 of Ceratopteris richardii. Classification (NCBI taxonomy): domain Eukaryota; kingdom Viridiplantae; phylum Streptophyta; class Polypodiopsida; order Polypodiales; family Pteridaceae; genus Ceratopteris; species Ceratopteris richardii. The sequence goes on along the minus strand of CM035411.1, from coordinate 32,810,603 downwards.
TTTTGTATACGGGTTCAAGTCCACCGTGCGTGCCAGTGTAAGCCGCCGGATTAGCAATTGTAATCTTTACCTTTCATATTCTGCACGAACCAAAAGGTCGTTGCGTAGATGTTGTATCCATTTATGAATCAATAAAAAGGACGCTTCGGTAACAACCAGAAGATCACCAGACTCTCTGTCTGGGCGATACGTCTGTGGAGTTACGTTGTGTTGTTTTGGAGAACTCTAAGTCATACTGTGACTTTTCTGTCTTTGTTTGCTTGTTGCACTTGTGCTGTAAGGTCTGTTTTATGATAGTGTTTGCAGTAATTTAAGTATTAAATCGTTGTTCTGTAAATGGTTTACTGTAAGTCTGTGTTACGGTAATGTTTATCCTTGCGTTGTGTACTAAGATGTATTGATTGGAATACGAATAGTAATTCCGTATTGGAATGAGCCCGAGTTTTCTGTTAGAAATTTGGATTAGAAGACTTGTTTTTGAACGACAGGTCATGTGAGTGAGTTGATTTGGGAAAATCAAGTATAGGGCCTCTGATTATTCAGACCCCTTCCACTCCTAAGAACCCGAATAGAGTTTAAATGCGTTCTGACAGCAAATGTGCGTTTAACAGCTACAACTGTGTGCTTGATAAGTTGACCACATGCGTACGCTCAGCTCTCCCAGAGATGACAAAAAAATCACACAAAGAAGCTCGAGCAGATATGCCTCTTCGCATCAAAAATTCCTCTTAGCATTAACGTGCCAATTTCTTCCCATCGTCCGATCATGCCCCCTATTCGCTCCATGGATTCCTCAATTTAAGCTTGCGTCTACCTGTATAGATGATGTGTACAAGCAGCTTTTGAGCACAAAACTTGACTTCCAACGCAGAAACGCCCCCATAATCATGCATGCAACTCCTTTTTCCATGCAATTCTACTAGACGACTTCCAGTTTTGGAGTCAGTCTCTTCATTTGGTGTCCGTGGCTTTCAAAGTGAAGATGTATTTTGCATCTATAAAAAATGTATTATATGCAGGATTTTTGTATATAGATTTTTATCACCTTGATCTGTACCTACAATGTTATAAACATTTACATGAATAAATATGGGTTCACACAACTCCATTATCTTCTAAAGCTCTCACATTCGACCATATTTCGCAAGTATTTCATCAATGTTGATAAAACGATGAACGGCATCTTGTTTGGGTATAATGTAGCTATTTGCTCTCTCAGACCACTTGTTCCGTCTTCTCGCATCAACTTAAGGAGAGACAATCTCTTCGACAACGGTACTGAATGATCCACCGTAGAATCCATCTCGGGTTGTATGGTCGTAGTTGCCGGAGCACAAGAAGATCCAGGGCTGTCCTGTTGTTGAAATTTTTGTCTTACACCAGGAACGAGGGCGAGCAACTACCCCAGAGGAAGTGTGATTGAGGCCTTAGATATAACGTCCCATACCTGATATGTTTGTGCTGTAGTCATCACTGACTTTGGCTCTGATTCTGATGGTGCCTGGGTGGGATTCTATGCATTTGGTCTTGTATTTGCGAGAGGGGATTGAGTTACTAGAACTGGATTAGGAAACATTGTCGGTTCCTTACTTGTACATTGACTGGCCCTTGTGAAAATCCATTGTTGCTCACGAATTCCGGGCTCGAAAACTTCAGCTGCTGGTTGCAACTGTTTTGCTATCTTATCTATACTATGGCTGTTTGTGAATCCCCCGGAGAAATATAAACCATATTTTTCATCGGATTTTGCCTTTCCTTTTTTCTTTTGTCGTACTCTACGACTTATTTTACAAAATCTATGAATATGCCCGACCTCGCCACAGAAATGACATCGAGGGGATGGGAGAGAGGTACCTTTAGCCGATGTACCTACCTGCCATCGATTTTGATTGAAATTGTTGTTACCCTAACCCCGATAGTTCCTGTATCCCTGCTGCTGGTTGGTCCGCAGCTCTGGCGGTATGTAATGGGTGGCTGGCTGCAAGAGAACGAAGGATTACGACCACCACATGCTTGAGAGATGACTCTCCTCCCAACCAAATGCCTCTATATATAGCTCTCTCCAGGGGACTGCCTTCTTGGGCAGGTGGATACTAACCATCCAAGTGTCAATCATGTAACTACATGTGCGCCAAGTGTCTCAGTTAACTCGAGTTAACTCAAGTGGATGCTTCTAGAAGGCTCTAGATCTCTCTGGGCAAAACACTCTCCCCATGTACCCCATGGGGGTTGAACCCAAGACCTCCTCCTTCACATCCTTGAGACTTAACCACTAAGCTAAGTGGATCACTTGTTCACAAGAGCACAAGACCTCCTAGTAAGTCTAAACTCGAGATCTTTGGTCATACACACGGATGACCAAACGGTGTCCGATTTCAGATCTGTCTGAACCGGCCAGATCCTTGGATCATAGACTTACTTTATTACACTGGCTGGCCCTCCTCCTATATTATGGCATTTATTGCCGCTCTACCCTGCACCTTTGCATTATATGCATAGGTTTCTGTTGAGTGCCCTGACATGTTACAAATTGCACAATACATTTGGTTGAGAGCACATGTGGAAAAATACATTTCTTTGGATGGATCCTCGGTCACCTTCTTACTTGCTTTCAACCATTCCAGATCCTCTGTAAAACCTCCAACCTTGTGCTCAAACTGTAAGGCCATTGCAATGATAGCGTCCAATGTCATTCCGCCCACACAACGAATGATCATGATTTGTTTTAACTCTGGATTCAAGCCGTTGATAAACCATTGTGTTATGAAATCATCTGGTAGGTTAGCATGCACCGGTGGCAGCTGCCTCAAGTGAGTTCTGAACAGTGTTGCATACTCTTGGACACTCTGGTGTGGTTTCTGCCGATTGTTCTGCAAATAGTAAAAAATTTCTGTAGGGTTCTTCTTCAAACGAAACCTCTATAGGAACATGTCCCTCACATCATCATAATTACCGAAATGATTAATGTCATATTCTGTCAGCCACCTTACTGCTTCATTAACCAGCGTGGCCTGAAACACGATGGCCTTGTACACCGGATCTAGTGGGTGATCTTACACTGCATAACTGATTTCGAATGTGCAAACATGTGCATCGGGGTCAACCCCCAGAAATCCACCAAATTTTGTATATGTCACTCCGGTTGGAACCCGTCGAGGTGGAAGGATTGGCTGTGGCTGCTGTTGTTGTTGCTGCTGAAATTGCGGTTGCGGCTATGGCGGTGTTTGTTGCTGTTGTTGTGAACCACTCATGGTGCTATTGTTTTTGGCGTTGTTGTTTCCTGGATTTTGGGGAGGTTTCTCGTGAGCTTCGTGGACTGGAGGGTCAACCTGCACACCTTCCTGTCCAAAAATATCATAGAACAGATTCCTGAATTCGAAGTCTAGCAGCCTTTCATCAACTTTGGTGTTGAAATTAGGTAGACTTGTACCGAACAGTGGTGAACGCAATAAGTGTCCATTAGGCAGCACCGCAATATCACCGAAAAACTTAAATTACCACCAAGTGGTACCGAACTTCCACCGAAACTCGTCGAAATCTCATCGGACCATACTGCACTATCACCGTAAACATTTTGACCAGATGACGAAAACCTATCACCAATAGCGACCGAATTCGAACTAGATAGTGCAGAACGGTCTTCGCACTACGTCTCTATACAATCGAAATTCACTGTACCTTCTCCAAACGGTACCGAACTCACACCAAAATCCATCGGAATCTCATCATGTACTGTCGAACTTACACCGGAATCACTACTGACTTGCTCTGATCCTTTTGCAATTGGACTTAACTCGCCTGTACTTCTACCAGCCGAGGGTGTTCCTAATAAGTTTGGAACTACCCACGGATGTTGATCTCTCCTATACTTTGGGTAGGACTCACCGGAACGAGTAACCGGCATATATCACTTCTTCAACTAGCGGTTATTATTCTCCATTGCTTGCCTTGAGTACTGCTCGTCCCTTACTAATTATTCCAAATCTATTTCCATCGTCCCACAGATGGCGCTAGTGTTAAAAGCGTTTTTGTAAGCCACTTTTAATCTCGTTTTGGGTTCTTGGGGTGGACAGAGGTCTGATAGTAGACAGGCCCTTTTTAGTTTTCCCAAATCAACATTCAATTAACAATTACTATCTTCCGATTTCACTGATTTTCACTACACAATACATCTACGAAGCGAATCAACAACTACAAATTCGCACCGACTTATTAATGCTACCGTAGCGTTACTGTGTTTAATGATTAATTATTATAACTCAATAAACAGAATACAATACTCAAGATTTCTGCAATTCTACAACATAGTACTCCAGCACGGTCGCCCAGACAAACAGTCTAGCGATCCCCGTCTCCGCCGAAGAACACCGTGATTGCCTTTTCATTAATCAATAGAAATTTACATCTATTCGCTACACCTTTTCCGTTTGTGCGAATATGAAAAATAAAATTACATTTCCAATCCGACGGCCTAACATGCTCCTCAGGCTTTCTTCGTGAATCCTTTTTTGAACTTCTAGAAAACAAAGTCCCTAAATCCCCTTCTCGACTACTGCTCACAATACACGATGAATGTCCATTTTGGATGTCTATTTTTCTTTCTTAATCCTATACGTGTGTTTATATGAACGTATATGGATGTATTTGTACACATATATTCACATAGAAACTCACACACACTCACAAATATGATTGCATTATATGTACCCACAAATATACATGAAAACTTCTGTCCACATATGCTTGCATAATATATACTTCGAATACACATGCAAAAACATTCACACTATGCACCATCACATGACATATACATGTGTTTATCTATTTAGATGCACATACAATGATTTCCATGTTCACACTTTCACGTATCAGCCATTGGCAAAAGTAACGAACATAGAGACACTCACTTGCAATGTTCTTACAGAAACATTTAGGCACATACTTAAAATAACTTTGTTCTGTAGGTGAAATAATATACAATGAGAAACCAATACGCTAGGTCCACATGATGTGACAAATAGAAATTCATTCCAACCATGGATGAGCCCAAATATTATGATTCATTAAGAAATTAACCATGCATACATAAATACACATAATATCATGTGTTTTATCATTATGCATTGACTAAGGTAATCAGGGGAAAAATTAACTATTCCAAATTTATTTGTGTCCTTGATATCAATTGACTCTCATTAGTGACCATCGGTTTCTCATTGTCTTGTCAAAGCAACATCTTCAAATGCGTTTACTAGCTTGAGTTTTGAATCCGAACCACAATGTGGTATTTTGTAGGGTACAAGGCCTCATCTAGTTTATGACGCAATATTAATGTGCTCTTGTTCTTCTATCAGACCCTAAAACATTCTACTACTAATATGGCCGAAGCAGAAGGCACTAGCTCTCAAGAAGGTGTAAGACATTGGTCTATAGAGACCATTCCGTGTGTCTGTGGGATAAGGGCAATCCATAGCCAAGGTTCCAATGTCGGGGGATATCCTAAGGTACTCATTGGTAATGGAGATGAGTGTTGCATGATGGAAACATGGTGGTAGTAGACCATTCAAGATCATTACTATTTTGGATGCAAGAGGATACATTGGATGGCAAGAGAGTGGGACACAAAATATTCACTAGTCCACTTACATTTGGTATTCAGAGCATGGATCATGGATTCAGAGATTTTGGGAGAAAAATTGAAAGTTCGAACAATTTCTTGCATGGATTTTCTCACTCTCTTGAGACGTGTGACTATTCATCACCTTCATCAGTCTCGTGCCATCACATGAGGAGCTACAGAGAGAGTCCTTTGTGCAAAACAGGGGAGGGAGAGATCAAGGGACCTCGAAGAAGCAACCAAACACCAAGGGAGCGAACACTCACGGTGCCCAATGCATGTAAGATAAAGAAGCCCACCTAAGTGCAGCTTAGAGGAGAGATGAAGAGCTTTACACCATTTCCTCCCCTCCCTTGAATGATGGCAAGGGAGGTATAGAGCTCATTATATAGGTGCCACGATTGGATTTTTCTCCATATATGGGATAAAAATGCCTGCTTGTGCATGTTCAACTGAGAAAGGCTCATACAGAGGTCAAGTCAAAGTCTTCTTGAGCTATCATTGTTTAACCACTCCTATCATAGTATAATTGGCATACTTATCTTCACTTATTCGGCCATATCGTGCTCATATCCATTCCAAATTGAGTGATTTTTGTTGTTATGGATTCCACTGAAAACACTTTTCCATTGAGTGCTTGGAAGCAACACTTTGGATCCATTTTAAAACTTATATAGAGCTTCAAACCCGGCTATTTGACATCAAGGACCCCTATTCAAGCACTTCTTTGACACAAGTATCATCAGTAGACTCTTTGAGAAGCAAGAAAAGTGAGTGTGGATCACTTCTAGCACTTGCACATGAAGCTTTTGGACCTTAAGATACACGTTCTAGTCAATCTCAATGCATTCTTGCTGTCTTGATGCACCATGATGCACATAGGACAAGCATTCTACATGGTATACATGATATACGATTAGTTAGAAGGTTGTTGAGTTCTGCACTTTGTGTGAAAGTAGTGTTGTAGGTATAGGAAGCACTTGGTTTTTCAAGTATATCAAGGAAAATATAAGAACTTGCAATGTTGTTATTGTGATACTGTGTTGCAAGCAGGAGGGTTATTACAAGGACAAGTAGTGCCCTTTGGTGTATTGTGTATATATTGCGTGTATCGGCATCATTTATTTGGAGGTGTGCATGTAGTGCACTTGGTTTTATTTTTTTTTATTTTCATTTTTACGTTGTTATGCTGCTGAATTTTTTAAGATTTAGCATGCATGTGCATAAAAAGTAGATAAAGCACACTAAAAGTTACTGTCTTGTCATTTTTATGCAAAGGCTAGTGATTTGTCTACTTTCTCTACCACTTGGATATCTTAGCTGTACATAGAGTATAAAGACCTTAAAAAAAAACATTAAAATCATAAAACCATAAAAAGAGACCTACACCTTACCGTAGCATGGATTCAGGACCCTCTTCACTAGTTAGGATTGATACACTCATGGGTGAACATGCTTCCGACCCCATAGAAAGGATGAGTGCTAGGATATCACATTTAGAGAGTGCACTTCATGACATCTTGGAGCACGTGTGTGGTTCCAAGATAGAGGAAGTGATGCCTAAGAACGAGTTTCTAGGGATGGAGCTAGATGCTATAGACAAGCATCAACCTCTAGAAGTTCCTTGAGATCGCATACTAGTCAGAGAAGCTTGATGCGAGCTTAGGGACCTTAAGTCGCCTAGGTATCATGGCTCGACTAGTGCTAGGACCGTTGATGTGTTGAGGAGTGGCTCGACTAGTGGGATTAGTGCCTACAGGATTTCATTTCTGTATGATCTCTACATATGTGCATCTACAAGATCTGGTCAATAGTGGTATTAGATCTTGCATGCGTCTATGGAGAGATGTACTTCTCGATGTTCATTCATGGTTCATGGTATCTATTTTTTAGTTGACATCCATTCTAGTTCGTCAATTCTCGTTTGGTCCAATTTTGGGTTTGTCAATTCATATTCTTTTTGGTCCATTGATATCTTTTTTGAATTATTTAGAATCTATTATTGTTCTCTGTGCACTATGCTCACTATCATATTGTGCCTATTGTGCTCACTATACTCACTTTGCTCACTGTGCTCACTATACTCACTATGCTCACTATGCTCATTGACACAATGGGCTCAATGTTCTCAATGTACTCCCTATGCTAATTGTGCTCACTATGAGATTGTGCATTATGTTGGTTCGGTTCGTTTATCAAGTTTATTTATCAAGGTATCCACTAAGGCATAGAACTATGGCATAAATTTGGCATCTTTGACTTCTCTGGTACTCATGGTTCTCTTGGTTCCCTTTGGTTCCATTGGAAGCCATTGGCTACTCAAGAACATACTCTATCTCATGAGTGGCAATAAAAGCTTCCTTATTTCCCTAGTTAAATTAGTTCTTTCTCTAGTTAGGTTATTTAGCTCCTTATTTAGCTTGTAGGGGATTTGAAACCAATACCTTTCACTTACAATAGATCTTCTTTATCCACTAGACTATTTTCAATTATTGATACCCCACTCCTTTCAATTGATATATGAAACAACTTCTAACACTCTTTTCCCCTTGTTTACTTATTTAACACTCTCTTTTATTTATTTATTTATTTTTCCATATTTATAAGAAAAAACGTTTCCTTTCCAATTTCAATTCCAATATTTTTAAAATTCTTTTCACATGCATAGTCCTAGGTTTTGATTCCATATAAGGCCATTGAACCTATCCATAATATTGAGGATTTTGGTACATCGCTCCTACCTTGGGTACTGATTGAGCAATAGTTGAAACGAGATAAAATAATGTGATATTGTACTTCGACATAACATGCTCAAATCAAGATAAAAGAACATGATGTTGTACTTTGACAAATGTAGAGTGATGACAAAAAATTAGTTATGGTGGTGAAGGCCATTAGCGCTACTCAAGAAGAAGGCATGCATTCCAAGATTGGTTCCAAAACTTTCCAATTTTTGCGACTCGATGGGTGAAAGGATGGCCGACTTTTTCTTTCATGGCTAATGTCTTCTATTGTGACCAAATCCTTTATAAGGTTGAAAACATGAAAATTATTACTAATTATTTGGTGGGTGAGGCACAGTTATGGTGGATGGGTTTGCACTATAGCATGGACCGCCCCACCACATGGATTTCATTTCAAGAAAATATCAGGGATTCTTTCCTTCCTCCTTAGATCCACATACATCCTCATCAATCATGGATAACATTTGGATGGAAAAATGGAGATACTCTGTCTCGCTACACTGAATATTTTTGGCAATAAATACTAATTCATTCGATTGAAATGTTTCTTGAAGATAACTTGCAACGGAAGTATGAAGATGGTTTGGAAATGGGAATCCAAGCCCAGATCAACACACTAGGTCCCACGACCCTCTATGAAACTATTTCGTTTGCATAGGATGCTAAGAAGGAGTTTTAGTCCATTACCAGATCTATTCGCTTACAACAAACACCTCGAGAACAATAACCAATCAAGATTGATTTTCCTTCCAAGCCTCCTTTCACTACTTTTCAATGCCTTCTTTCTTTTTAGTGCCCTCCTCAATCCAATTTCTCACCAATCCACAAGACAAGCCCCTTACACCCTACCAAACCTCCAACCCTTCAAACTACAATGATGGATGCTCAACAAAAGAGACCCGGTACTAGTTTCTCAGATTGGTTTAGGTTTGTTCATAATAAAGCTAACTTTAGGTTCCAAACTAAAAATATGAATCCTATGAGTTCAAGTACAGAATATCAAGGTAGTTCATTAAGACACTCAATATGACTTGACCAAAGAAGCATTGGAAAAGGATCTAAGTACCTTGGATAACAAAATTTATATTCATTCTTTACTTTTCATGCAAGGTACCAGTAATGGTAAAACTCTTAATATTTTACATGATGATGGTATTTTGCGTGATTTTATTTCTTATACGCTAGTGCAAGCTCTCCTATTACATCCACTTCCTTCTATGTATAAAGTTAAGGCTGGATTTCAAGAACATAGACATAATGTTACAAATGAAGTGCATAACATTTCGATCTATATAGGTTCATACATAGACAAACAAACATTCTTAACCACTGCTTTGCAGTCCTATGATGTGTTATACTAGGCGTGCCGTTTTGTCATCATTATAATCCATGCATTGATTATCATAGACACGCAATTAGTTTTAAGTCGCTTCTCATGCCCAGAAACAAATATTGTTTGAATCAATACTACTTCTACTATTCATATTCATTCATTTCATGATGTGATTCCTACTTATACATCTGATTTGTATTTTTCTCAAAGATGGAATGCTTTCAATAGTTCCACAACATTTAGTGAGGATCACTACACTCTTCACAATGTATTCTTGTATTTTCAACACAAGTTAAGCATCACACAAGTCTTTAAGGAATTTTTTATAAAAGATATGAATGAACCACCATATATGGGTCATAGGGGCATACAAAGTACTATTTCTACATGTAAAGAATTCTTCTTTTGGCCAAATATGGAAAAGATATTGCATAGTTTGTTTCCCACTACATTGTGTGTCAACATGTGAAAGTATATCATGGTAAAGCTGTTGATATATTTAGGTAGTGATGTGTGTGAACACACTAGGACCGCTGGGGCACTTTTTTCCCTCTTTAGGAGGCTTTTTTCCCCTGGCTTGTATATACGCCTATTGCCCTAATGGGCTACTTATCTTTGTACATTCTCTAGTAATACATTCAGTATTGTGTGTTGTGCTTCAAGCTTCTTCTTCTTCCGTGTTGTTCGCGTGCTTCCGTAGATGTCTAACTCCAACAATTGGTATCAGAGCGGGTCATCGCTTCATCTAGGACGTCGTCGAAACTCCTCCGTTTGCAGTCTCAGAATCATACGAATTTTGGTGAGCATACTCAGCGTGTTTCCAAGATCAAAACAGCTTCGCTATGTGGTGCGGAAATCACGATCTGAGCTCGTTTGAGCCTCCAAACACACTATCGCAATGCTTGTGTAGGCTATTTCGTCTTTTTGTGCCAAAGGTATATACCAGTTTTTGTTCGCGAGTATAAGCGTCTCAAAGTCCGCTATAGGTCTAGTGGAAGTCGTCTAGGCAGTTGTATTCAACATTTTGAGATACAGTCAATTTTTTGCATCAAGGTATTTCAGTCACCGGCCATGGCTGAAAGTAGTGATGTATTCCATATGTTGGCTGTTGAGGATAAGTTTGATGGTACCAACTACCCGTTATGGGCTTATATGATGCGACATGTGTTGGTTGCAAAAGGACTATGGAACATTGTAGAGGGTGTCGAAAAACGTCCTATCACACCTGCAACTGTTACAACTGCAGGTATTGAAGCTGATGTAGAAGGTGTCGAAGATGATGATATTCTGCATATTCCTGTTTGTGCTACGGTTTTTGCTGCACCTACTGCAGAGAAGATTCCTTGGGATAGCAGAGATGCCCAGGCACATGCATTGATAGCTTTGTCTGTTAAATGTGCCATTATTCCTCACATTCGCTCTTGCAGAACAGCTAAGGATGCTTGGGATACACTTACCACATTGTACCAAGCTAGGAATGAGGCTCGTGCTGCTTACCTCTGAAAACGGTTGGAGAGTGAGCACATGAATGAAGTTGATTCTATGGACAGTTTCCTAAGGAAGATCAAAGACTTGAAGGAACAATTGATTTCTGTTGATGAGGTTATACTAGATAGCTCACTTGTGCAGACCGTTCTGAATGGTCTTCCTGATTCATATCAGAGTTTTGCTTCTACTCTTCAGATGATGAAAGGCAATCCAAATGCCTTATCATTTGAGGAGTTAGTCTCTGTTCTGTTGCAGGAAGATCAGTCTAAGGAGAACACGTCCATTATGTGAGTTGCAGATCAAGCTTTCTTGGGTAGTCAGAAGGGCAAAGGAAAATGGAGCTCTTCAATTAATAAGCAAAAATCTGCTAATTCTGCATATTCGAAGAAGGAAGATAAAGATGAGAAGAAATCAGAAAAGCAAAATTTTTTTTGTAAGTACTGTAAAGGGAATGATCATATCATAAAGAACTGTCCAAAACTGGCTGCTAAACAGGCAAAGAAGAAAGAGGCTGGAATGGTTGTTGCAGAGGCCTCTACACCAAAAACAGAGTCTCCTAATCTTGTGTAGGAAGAAGAATGGGCATTTACTACTGTCTACACTTTTGACACATCTTCTCATGAGCAGTGCATGTCTGTAGTAGGCTTAGATGTTTGGTATTTTGATCATGGGGCAACCAAACATATTACCTCACAGCACAGTTTCTTCTCTTCACTCGAGCCTGCCCCTACAGGGAATACTGTTAAATGCGCCAACAACTCCTCTTATCCTGTTATGGGAGTTGGTAAGATCATTTTGACTACTGCTGATGGTAGTTCTTTCACTTTGTCAGATGCTTTATTTGTGTCGGGATCAAGAAAAACTTGTTTTATCAGTTTCTGCATTAGCCAAGATTGGTTTGGTTGTGAAATTTATTGATGACAGGTGTACAATTCATGATCTATCAAATGGCAATGTGATTATTGCTTCTAGCATTTTATGTCATGGGTTGTATAAGCTCATAGACTATGAAAGATCTGTAAATGATTTGGCATGTGTAGTAAATGATTCTGAGGCTATGTCAGATGTAAAGCTTTGGCATGCACGCTTTGGTCATCTAAATTTTGCTAGTTTGCTATGCCTGTAGAAATCTGAAATGGTGTCCTCTTTGCCCAAACTTGAGGCACCTAGAAAACATGTTTGTGAAGGCCGTATTTTGGGAAAAATGCAGCATTCGTCCTTTCCAAAAATTGTTTTAGTTCGGGCTACTCAAAAATTGCAGCTTGTACATAGTGATGTCTGTGGTCCTATGCAGACATCTTCTTTTGGGAATTATCTTTACTTCGTGACTCTCAATGATGATTTTTCGAGGCATGCATGGGTATATCCATTGAAGGCAAAGTCTGAGGTGTTCATGTGCTTCAAAGAGTTTTTGGTTTTGGCTGAAAATCTATCAGCATGTAAAATGGGCACCCTCCGTTCTAATCGAGGGGGGGAATATATGTCTTCTGATTTTAATGCATTTCTGGCTGAACATGGAATAAAACACCAATGTACAGTGACGTATAGACCTCAACAGAATGGGGTTGCTGAACGAAAGAACAGGTCACTCATGGAGATGGCGAGGTGTATGGTCAAGAGTCAGGCTTTACCACATAGTTTCTGGCTTGAGGCTGTGATGTGTGCAGCATATGTACTGAACTTGTGTCCCACTAAATCACTGTAGTCTATCACGCCATATAAGGCTTGGCGTGATCGCAAGCCATCTATTGCTCATCTGCGTGTTTTTTGGTAGTTTGGCATATGCATTAGTGCTTGAACAACATCGCAAAAAGTTGGATCATAAAGTAGTAAAATGTATTTTCGTTGGATACAGTTCTGAAAGTAAAGGCTATCATTTGTATCATCCACAGACTAAATGCATTTTGGTTAGCCGTGATGTTGTTTTTGTGGAAGATTCTATTCAGCCATTGCTTTCATGTACTAAGGAGACATCTGTTAGCTTCAAAGACATGTATGATACTTTGCTACCTCTTTTTACAGGTGGACAGTCTAGTGCTGGTCCCAATGAAGCAACTTCTCAGCGTTTGTAGGTGTCATGTGATGATGCAAATCATTCCATTTCCGATGCAGATTTACATGATGCACTAGTTGATGAGAGAGTTGATATTGAGCAGGCAAAACCTATGCCGAAATGGCTGGTGCAAACTTTGTGTGATAGCAAATTAGATGCACCTTTGTCATATCGTACTCATTCAAGCTCTCATAGTGCCTCTTTTGCATCAGGTTGCTATGCTATGGCTACATCTAGTCTCTGTGATGAGAATGAGCCTCTTTTGTTTGATGAAGCATAAAATTCAAAAATTTGGATGGCTGCTATGCAATCTGAATATGATGCAATAATGAAGAATGATACTTAGTCTTTATGTGACTTGCCTCCTAGCAAGAAGGCCATTGGCACTAAGTGGGTATACAAGCTGAAGCGTAAACGTGATGGTACAGTTGACAGGTATAAGGCTAGGCTTGTTGCAAAGGGATATGCGCAGGAAAGAGGCATTGATTTTGATGAGACCTTTGCACCTACATGTTGTATGACTACTGTTCGGAGCACTTGTGCACTTGCAGCCCATCATGGTTGGAATGTACATCAGTTGGACATTAAAACTGCATTTTTGAATGGTGACTTGCATGAAGAAGTGTATGTTTTTTAGCCCCGTGGCTTTGTGTAGAAAGGGCATGAAAACCAGGTGTGCAGGTTAAAGAAGGCATTATATGGTTTAAAGCAAGCACCACGTGCTTGGTATGAGAAGATACATGCCTATTTGATTGCACATGGTTTTGAGAACAGTTCAACTGAAAGCACCTTATATGTTAAGCATGCTAATGATGTGCTTTTGATCATTGTTGTCTATGTTGACGACATGTTGCTCACTGGTCCTATTGAGAAGCATATTGCTGATTTTAAGGCTGATTTGCATGCCTCATTTAAGATGTCTGATTTGGGGCATTTGCATCACTATTTGGGGATTCAGTTTATGCAAGTTGATGGTGGAATGGCTTTATGTCAAACGAAATATATTGACACATTATTGCAGCGTTTTCGCCTTGAAGACTGTAAGCCTATTGCCACTTCTATGGAGACAGGTTTACGTTTGAGTCTTCATGATGCTGGAGATGCATTTGATGCTGTTCTCTATCAGCAGGCTGTTGGATGCTTGATTTACTTATGCATTACTCGACGAGATATTCAGTTTGCTATCTCACAGATGAGAAGGTTTATGCATTGCCCAAGAGTCAAGCATTGGCAGGCAGTTAAGCGATCTTTCGCTATTTGAGTGGTACTCGGTTACTAGGGTTGTTTTATCCCAAGGGGGGATCACTATCGCCAGATTTGCATGCTTTTTATGACTCTGATTGGGCTGGTTGCTATGAGACTCGTGTGTCCACTAGTGGCTTTTGCTTCATGCTTGGTAGCTCATGTATATCTTAGTTGAGCAAGAAGCAGCCTACTGTGGCCACTTCCAATTGTGAGGCTGCGTATAGGGTAGCTTTCACAGCGACTATTGAGTGTGTGGCTCAGAAGCCTTACGGTTGATTTGGGTGTTGGCCAAACTTTTGCCACCACCATGTTCACTAACAGTCAGACTGCATTAGCAGTTGCGAGGAACCCTGTGTTCCATGCTCGCACTAAGCACATTGAGGTGCATTATCACTATGTCAGGGAGAGGTTCTCTACTGGGAGATCAGCTTGGCATATGTGCCTACGCAAGAGAACATTGCAGACCTTTTCACGAAGGCTCTACCTAGGCCGAAGTTTGAAGCTTTCCGCAAAGCTTTGGGCTTACTTCCTTTTGTAGAGTGATTTCCACATAGCTTGGCACTTCGTTATACATGAGTGCTAGCTCCTTGTTCACCGCATCACTCCCACGGGGGATTTGTTGATATATTTAGGTAGTGATGTGTGTGAACACACTAGGACCATCAGGGCACTTTTTTCCCTCTTTAAGAGGTTTTTATCCCCCGGCTTGTATATATGCCTATTGCCCTAATGGGCTACTTATCTTTGTACATTCTCTAGTAATACATTCAGTATTGTGTGTTGTGCTCCAAGCTTCTTCTTCTTCCTTGTGTTGTTCGTGTGCTTCCGCAGACGTCCAACTCCAACAAAAGCATGTTAGTACATTTGACAAGCCTAGTTGCTTGATCAAACAATCAATACCTCTCACATAAATAGAGTTCACAAATGACTTACATATGAACATCTCTTATAGAAGCTATGCATTTCACTTCCTTAGATAAAATTAAAATGAGGAGAAATGAGTAATCTCGCAAAGTTAGGAGCCAAAAGCCACGACTCATCTAGTGGTTGAAACCAAACCAATCATCACCTAAAGCGTACGAACACTTTTAGGTAAGGGAAATTCAAATTTCAAATTAAACCAATGTGTATATATAGAGGTGACTTTTTTTCACAGGATATGGTAGAGATTCTAATGTCATTGAGTCTCATGCTTGAGCATATCTTGAGCTCACTTATGTATGAGTAAGTGCACTACATCTCCTTTCTATTGTTGATATATTTAGGTAGTGATGTGTGTGAACACACTAGGACCACCTGGGCACTTGTTTCCCTCTTTAGGAGGTTTTTTTCCCCGGCTTGTATATACACCTATAGCCATAACAAATCACTTATGTTTGTACATTCTAGTGGTAATACATTCAGTATTTTGTGTTGTGCTCCAAGCTTCTTCTTCTTCCTTGTGTTGTTTGCATGCTTTTGTAGGCCTCGAACTCCAACAATTGGTATTAGAGCAAGTCCCCACTTCACCTAGGTCATCATCAACACCCCTCCGATCATAGTGTTAGAATCAAAAAATAAATGGTGATCATATTCAGGGTGATTATGAGATAAAAACAAAATTTTTCTATGCTGCCGAAATAATGATTTGAGCTCATTTGAGACTCCAAACACACTATCATAGCACTTGTGCAGACAATTTCATCTTTTTGTGCCAAAGATATATATAGTTTTCAGTTCGCTAGTATAACCATCTCCAAGTCTGCTATAGGCTAATCTAAAATCAATAGGGTACTTATGTTCACGTTTTTGAGATACAGTCATTTTTTTTGCATCAAAGTATTCTAGTAGGTGGCCATGGCTGAAAGTAGTGATATATTCCATATGTTGTTTGTTGAGGATAGGTTGGACGGTACCAATTACCCATTATGGGCTTATATGATGCATCATGTAGTGGTTGCAAAAGGACTATGGAATCTTATGCAGGGTGTCAACAAACTTCCTTTTACACGTGTAAAGATAGTTGTTAAAGGTGATGCAAGCTATTGAAGATGGTAATATTCTTCATATTCTTGTTTGTGTTGTGGTTCCTAAAGCACCTACTAAAGAGAAAATTCATTGGGATGGTAGAGATGCTCAAGCACATGCATTGATATCCTTGTGTACCAAAGGTGCCATTATTCCTCACATTCACTCTTGCAGTACAAATAAGGATACTTGGGATACACTTACCACTTTACATGAGGCAAGGATGAGGCTCGTGTTGCTTACCTCCAAGAACAGTTGGAGAGTGAGCACATGAATGAATGAGATTCCATGGACAGGTTTTTGATAAAGATCAAAGATCTAAATGAACAATTGAATAGGACAAGTGAGCAGGATGTCGTCAACATAGATAAGAATGATCAGAAGCACATCATTAGCACGCTTAACATACAAGGTGCTTTCAGTTGGACTATTCTCAAAACCATGTGCAACCAAATAGGCATGTATCTTCTCATACCAAGCGCGTGGTGCTTGCTTTAAACCATATAATGCCTTCTTTAACCTGCACACCTAGTTTTCATGCCCTTTCTGCACAAAGCCACGGGGCTAAAAAACATACACTTCTTCATGCAAGTCACCATTCAGAAATGCTATTTTAATGTCCAATTGATGTACATTCCAACCATGATGGGCTGAAAGTGCACAAATGCTCCGAACAGTAGTCATACGGCATGTAGGTGCAAAGGTCTCATCAAAATCAATGCCTCTTTCCTGCGCATAACCCTTTGCAACAAGCCTAGCCTTATACTTGTCAACTGTACCATCAAGTTTATGCTTCAGCTTGTATACCCACTTAGTTCCAATGGCCTTCTTTCCAGGAGGCAAGTCACCTAAAGATCATGTACCATTCTTCATTATAGCATCATATTCAAATTGCATAACAACCATCCAATTCTCTGAATTCTATGCTTCATCAAAAGAAACAGGCTTATTCTCATCACAGAGACTAGACGCAACCATAGCATAGCAATCTGATGCAAAGGAGGCACTATGAGAGCCTGAACGAGAATGATATGACAAAGGTGCATCTAATTTGCTGTCACGCAAAGTCTGCATCAGCCATTTTGGCATAGTTTTTGCCTGCTCAATATCAGCTCTCTCATCAACAAGTGCATCATGTAAATCTGCATCAGAAATGGAACGATCTACATCATCATATGAAACCTCCAAAGGCTGAGAAGTTGCCTCATTAGGACCAGCACTAGACTGTCCACCTGTAAAAAGAGGCATCAAAGTATCATACATGTCTTTGGAGCTAACAGATGTCTCCTTAGTACATGAAAGCAATGGGTGAATAACATCTTCCACAAAGACAACATCACGGCTAACCAGAATGCGTTTAGTCTGTGGATGATATAGAGGATAGACTTTACTTTCAGAACTGTACCCAACAAAAATACATTTTACTACCTTATCATCCAATTTTCTACGATGTTGTTCAGGCACTAGTGCATATGCCAAACAACCACAAACACGCAAATGAGCAACAGATGGCTTGCGGTCATGCCAAGCCTCATATGGAGTGATAGACTGCAACGCTTTAGTGGGACACCTGTTCAGTACATATGCTGCACACATGACAGCCTCAAGCCAGAAACTATGTGGTAAAGCCTGACTTTTGACCATGCACCTCACCATCTCCATGAGTGACCTTTTCTTTCATTCAACAACTCCATTCTATTGACGTGTATAAGGCACTGTACACTGGTGTTTTATCCCACATTCAACCAGAAATGCATTAAAATCAGAAGACATATATCCCCCCCCTCGATAAGAACGGAGGGTGTCCATTTTACATGCTCACAGATTCTCAGCCAAAACCAAAAACTGTTTAAAGCACATGAACACTTCGGAATTTTCTTTGAGTGGATATATCCATGCATGCGTGGAAAAATCATCAATGAAAGTCACGAAGTAGAGGTAATTTCCAAAAGAGGGTGTCTGCATAGGACCATTGACATCACTATGTACAAGCTGCAATTTCTATGTAGCCCGAATTGAACCGGTCATAACTTCAAATAGTAGTGAACGCCCATTCTTCTTCCTGCACAAGATTAGCAGACTCCATTTTTGGTGTAGAGGCTTTTGCAACAACCATTCGAGCCTCTTTCTTCTTTTTGCCTCTTTTGCAGCCAGTTTTGGACAGTTCTTTATGATATGATCATTCCCTTTACACTACTTACAAAACAATTTTTGCTTTTTTGATTTTTTTTTCATCTATGTCTTGGTTCTTCGAATGTGCAGCATTTGTAGATTTCTGCTTACTAGTAGAAGAGCTCCATTTTCCTTTGCCCTTTTGACTAGCCAAGAAAGCTTGATCTGCAACACGCATAATGGACCTGTTCTGCCTGGATTGATCTTCCTGCAACAGAACAGAGACTAACTCCTCAAATGACAAGTCATTTGGATTGCCTTTCATCATCAACCGAAGAGTAGAAGCGAAACTCTGATATGAATCAGGAAGACCATTCAGAATGGTCTGCACAAGTGAGCTATCTGGTATAACCTCATCAACAGAAATCAACTGTTCCTTCAAGTCTTTGATCTTTGGTAGGAAACTGTCCATAGAATCACCTTCATTCATGTGCTCACTCTCCAACTGTTTTCGGAGGTAAGCAACACGAGCCTCATTCCTAGCTTGGTACAATATGGTAAGTGTATACCAAGCATCCTTAGTTGTTCTGCAAGAGCGAATATGAGGAATAATGGCACGTTTGACAGACAAAGCTATCAATGCATGTGCTTGGGCATCTCTGCCATCCCAACAAATCTGCTCTGTAGTAGGTGGAGTAGAAATAGCAGCACGAACAAGAATCTGCACAATATCATCTTTGACACCATCTTCATGAGCTCCAACACCTGTATTCGCAGTACCTGTTGTTACAGGTGTAACAGGACGTCTTTCAACACCCTGCACAATGTTCCAAAATCCTTTTGCAACCAATACATGTCGCATCATATAAGCCCATAATGGGTAGTTTGTACCATCCAACTTATCCTCAACGGCCAACATACGGAATACTCATTTTGTAAGTGAGTAATAGAGCTACTAGGCTTTGGGGAATTGACCCATCGTAAGAATCCATCTCGATTATATTGGCTATAATCTTCAAGATAGAATTCTTTCAGCATCTCCTTTCTAAAATCACTCCAAGGAAGAGTATCATATTGAGTGACACAGTTTATGATAGAGCTATCAATAATTCGTTCAATGAATGATATGAAAAGATCTTCAGGAAGACCAAAAATCATAGCTTGGTCTTCAAACAAATCTAAGTAGCTTGTAATGTTGATGCCATTGAATTTTCCCTTCTCTCTCAACATAGAAGAGACTATTCTTTGGCCTTGCTTCTCAACAATAAGGGATTTGAATCCTTCATCTAATGTGAATAAGCGAGTGATGCACGATGTTCTAGATCTCTCACAAATGCATTTACTTCCTGATGAAGATCTGCACGACATTGTGAGAAATCCAGTGTAACACTCAAGAATGATGATGATGATATGATGAGGATTAAATATATGAAAGAAAAAATATGGATCACAACCTCCCAACAAGATCAGAAGCAAATGTCAGAAAGAGATTTCACGTCCGATTCAAATGTGGAGGTTATTGCAAACCGGGTGGATTGGGTCCGATCGTGGCACACACAGAGTGTAAGAAGCTAGTGAGTGTTGGAAGGTTTATGTAATAAAAAAATGTGAAGGTGAAGATGAAGTTGGGTATGGGGGGAAGATATGTCATGATTTGATTAGAGAAAGGGGAACATATGAACGCAAGATAATCGCATGAACATGAATGACCAGGACAAAAGAAACCATTCACATGAATCAATTCAGAAAGGAAAATGGTCCAAAAATATGGAGCTTCTTAAACAGTTTCCAAATTTAATTCATATTCATAGGTTCTTTTGAATGGAATGAAGGCATGATGTGAAAAAAAAACCAAAACCACACATGAATCAGTCTCAAAAGGGAGAATGGTCCAAGAATGGAGCTTCTTATACACTTTCGAAACTAAAACATATGCATGGGTGTTTGTTGGTGGTATGAATGCACGTGGATCATGATTTATGAATGAAAAGAAAATTATTCTCTCAACCTTAATGGATCATCTTCACTGGTTCAACGCAATACTGCGGAGCCTTTTCATACATAGAAAGAGATAGGAGACATGTAAAAACATATAAGAAACAAAGAGATAAGAGACATGAGACATGAATTAGAAGATATTGTTATGGAAAAACATGAATATTGTGAAACGTCAAGCTAAGAATTCTACTGGCCAAAGGTGATCCGCACGACCCTCTCACCATGAAAGTTCAACCGAATGTCACACGTAAGAGGATAGGTCCCACTTCATTGACCCTATGTCTTTCTAAGACACATAAAACTAGCTCAAACTCACTCACACGCTCCACTGAGAGTGAGCAAAGAAAGAGAAACTGGGTTTATGAGTCTATCCTAGAGAGGAAGTCTAAAAATTGAATCTAGGAACTATGCTCTTACTAGCCCACCTTGGATCCTCACACGGTCAACTGAGGGTGATCGTCTCAAGGAAACCATGTGCTAGCGAGGGCCCTATGGATGCCTAACAATGATGCTCTAAGAGTTTGGAGGGGGGATTTATATAGTTTTTTGAATGAATTTGGGCCCTTGGATCTAGAGAAATCAACTCTCAACCCTAAGATCAGCTTCTTTTGATTACAACCATTGGATTTATCAAATGGATGGTTAGGATTGGTTCTTTATATGATATCTAGGGCAAAGGGGAGGAAAACAGGCACCTTCATTCTCCACCATTGGATCTGGGGCTGAGCTCGACCGTCGAATCAGTGCTGACATCAATTTGGATAAGATAAGCCACTATTTTTGGAGAAACTTTGCATTATTGATCTTTGATCATCCAAAAAGGCTTATCCGGTGAAAAAAACTCGTGGATCCTCCTTGCTTTATGCTTTAGTGCTTCTCCACCCTTGAATATGAGCTCATCTTGAACGTGCAACATGGTTCAATCATTGTTTGCCATGTGGCAGTCCTTCGACCATTCAATTTTCTTATTCTAGGAAACTGTGGTGTCCTTGAAAACTGGATTTTGTTTTCTTTGACCGTTCAAATATCCTTTGATGAAGATGAAAATTTGTAGGGCTATGTTTTGTAAGGCTTTCTTTAAGAATATGCAGAAAAAACGCACATGTGAATCTCCCTTGTACAAGTTTCACTACATTTGGAAGCTTACTATACAAGATTTTGTAGGGTCTAAGTGGAAAAATTATATTTTTTACAAAATGCACGCGGCATATCAATGTGCTAGAAAATCCATTTTCATGTGAAATTCGGGCTATAGACTGCCTTTGATAGGCTTTACAAGTATATGAATTTTCATGTGATTTGGAGACATTGAAATTTTTGCCCTAATTTCCAAAGTTTGACCAGCTTTGACCGCTACCCTGGATTTGCTCGATTTCTTCCAAAGTTTGCATGTGAACTCCCTTTGAGGTCCTTGATGCATCTTTGAATTATCAGGGAATTCTAGCTACCTTCACCGAATGTGTTTCCTGTAGGCCTTCATGAGTAAGAGAAGAGAGAAAATCTCGACGACAACGTCGTTAGTTCAGAACCTACATTTAGCTTTATTATGAACAAAGTTACCACAATGCTAGCAACAGATATGGGGCCGCTTTTGTTGAGCATCCATGGTCGTAGATTGAAGGGTTGTAGGTATGGTAGGGTGTAAGGGGGTTTTCTTGGGTACTGGTGAGAAATTGGATTGAGGATGGCGTTAAAAAGTAGGTGGACACTGAAAAGTGGGTGGGTGCTTGAAGGAAGAAATGGGCTCAATTAGTTATGGTCATTGACCTGTCTGTTGTAAGCGAATGGACTTGGGGATGAATTAAAAATCTTTCTCAGCATCATGTGCAAAAGAAACAGCTTCATAGAGGGTTGTCAGATATAGGGTGTTGAGCTTAGGTTGATTTCCCATCTCCAAACCATCTTCATATTTTCATTGCAAAGAGAATCATTTCGAGCGAATGAATAAGTAATCTTCGTTGCCAAAAACATTAAGTATAGGTAGACACAATATCTCCATCTTTCCATTCAAAAGTTTCTCATGAACGACGTGCATGTAAGTGAAACTAAGGATGAAGGAAGGACTCCTTGATCTTTTCTTGAAATTCTTTCGACGTGGTGCGGCAAGCAGTGCTATACTGCAAAACATTCCACCATAATTGGGCCTTATCCACCAAATAATTAGTTCCAAAATTCACTTTTTCACTTTCTGAAAATGATTCATCAGAATAGAAGTCATCAAATTGAGGTAACCATTAAAGAACAAACTGTCCATCTTTTTGTCCATCAAATTATGAAAATTGGAAATTTTTAACACCAATTTTGGACTCTGTGCCTTGTTCTTGAGCGGCGATAATGGTCTACACTACCCTGACTAGGTTATTGTCATCATTTTTCAGTTGTTGGAGTGCAACACCACGTTCTATAATCTTGTGTTGGGCATGTTGGAGTTCATGCCACAAAAGCTCTAATTGTTGCTCAATTGGTACCCCAAGTAGGGGTGATGAATCAAAATTGTCAGTATTATGGCTAGGATGCATGGCCTTTTGTAGAGAACCAAAACCTAATTCTGGACTGGACACTTGAGATGGATGCTGAATCTTGAATGGAACGGACATCTTGAATCACAATCGAACACTGTAACCACCTCCGTAGATGTGTTGACTCTGATACCATTGTTGACCTTCGGATCCCGCAGACGTAGAAATGCAGAGGATAGTACAGAAACAAAATCTCACAAAAGTTCTGAGAGAATACAAAGAGACAAGAGACGATTGGGTACAATCTTCCCCCACATACTCTGATGGATGAGTCTATCAGAGCATCTGTATTTATAGGTATTTCTTATTATGTCTTGAATAGAAGATATATGAGGGTGGCACTTCAAAAAGCATGCTTTTTCTTTATTTGCAATATCATGATTTTTTCTATTTTTACAAAACATCACTTTCTAAAGTGATTTATTAAATATGTGAATAAGTCCATGCATGTTCACACCCTCATGACTCTTCACCTACTAAATCAAAACACAAAACACATTAAAACTTTCAAGAAATAAAAATCCATTTAACATTCGATTATTCCATAAAAAATAATAATTTTCTGGAGATAAAAAGCACGAGCCTCATTTCTTGACTCGTAAAAAGTGGCAACTATATTTGAAGAATCTTTTGCTCTTTTGCAAAGAT
Organism: Ceratopteris richardii; assembly: GCA_020310875.1. Lineage (NCBI taxonomy): Eukaryota > Viridiplantae > Streptophyta > Polypodiopsida > Polypodiales > Pteridaceae > Ceratopteris > Ceratopteris richardii. The sequence goes on along the minus strand of CM035411.1, from coordinate 32,786,839 downwards.
GGAATATGAGGGATACTGGAACATTTGATAGACAAAGCTATCAATGGAAGTGCTGGAGCATCTTTGGCATCCCAACAAAGTTGTTCTGTAGTGCGTGCATCAAGAACCTCAAAATGAACAAGAATTTCAAGATCACAATGTTCAATGCTAGCTCCATGAGCTTTTATAATTGTATTTGTAGGTGTAATAGGACATTTTTTTGCACCTTGCATAGTATTCCACATTTCTTCTACTACCAACACATGATGCATCATATATGCCTTCAATGGGAAATTAGAACCATCCAACCTATTGTGAATAACCAACACATGGAATAAATCATTTCCTTCATCCATTGTGAATCATTAAATATTGTGATGTAGAAAAATGAATGTATCCCAAAACGTTGAATGAAACAAACCTATCAAGCTCTCTTAAACTTGTAGCAAACTTCAAGGTGCTTCTACTCCCAAACCAAAACATGTGAAAATGTTTGACACAAATGGACCAAATTTCCTGCTTAGGCACTAGGACAGTGGGTTCGGAGGCTAAAATGAGCTCAAATTAAAATTTTAACAAAATAGAGCAAATCAAAGCAAAAATATCAATCATTTTTTATTTTCTTGTTTTATCAATAAGGAAACGCTATTTCCATATTATTACAATTTTTTCTCACAAACATACACCCTTGAAACAAATCAAAGAAGGTGGAGGGGGATTGTACATAGTAGCGTGTTACTTACCTATCTCTTTGTGTCTATTCCCTCAATTCACTATATAATAAAGATAATTGTTGTCTGCAAACACACATGTGACCATGCTTCTCTTTCACTACAACATATCGAGGATATACCGAGGCTCTTATTGAGGAAAATGAATGGGTGCAATTTTCCCACGACATCAGTGTTGCAGTCGGTATGCGCATCTCAAACATAGCGACAGTGTCGTCGAGATTTTCTCTCTTTTCTCACTCATGAAGGCCTACAAGAAACATATTCGGTGAAGGTAGCCAGAATTCCTTGAGAAGTCCAAGATGCATCAAGGATGTCAAAGGGAGTTCACATGCAAACTTTGGAAGAAATCGAGCAAATCTAGGGTAGCGGTCAAAGCTGGTCAAACTTTGGAAATTCAGGCAAAAATTTCAATATCTCCAAATCACATGAAAATTCATATACTTGCAAAGCCTATCAAAGGCAATGTATAGCCTAAATTTCACATGTAAATGGATTTTCTGGCACATTGATGTGCCATGTGCATTTTGTAAAAAATGTAATTTTTCCACTTAGACCCTACAAAATCTTGTACAGGAATTTTTGTTAGCCATATGGTTTGGCATGTATAAAGACCATATGAGCTACATATTGTACAATGTTTCAAGGCTATCCGAGCTTCTTAGACACCTTAATGCCACCTTGCAAGCTTCCAGATGTAGTCAAACTTGTACAAGGGTGATTTAGATGGAAGTTTTTTCTGCATATTCTTGAAGGAGATCTTTGGAAACATAGTCCTACAAACTTTCATCTTCATCAAAGCCTTTTTCAAGGGTCAAAGAGCACAAAGTCTAGTTTTCAACGTCACCACGGTTTTCTAGTTTCAGCAAATTGAAGGGTTGAAGGGCTGTCACATGGTGAAAGCTGATTGAGCCATGTTGTTTGATCAAGATGAGCTCATATTCAAGGGTGGAGATGAACTTATGCTTAAAGCAAGGAGAATCCACGAGTTTTTTTCATCAAAGAAGACTTTTTTGACAGTTAAAGATCAATAATGCAACTTTTCTCTAAAAATAGTGGCATATCTTATCCGAATTGATGTCAGGACTGATCCGACAGTCCAGATCATCCCCAGATCCAATGGTGGAGAATGAAGGCGCCGAAATTTCACTCCTTTACACTAGATTTGATAGAAAGAACAATTTCAAGCCATTGATTTGATTAATCAAACGATTGTAATGGAAAGTAGTGATCCTAGAGTTGAGAGATGATTTTTCTAGATCCAAGGGCCCAAATTCCTTCAAAAAACTATATAAACCCCCCTCCAAACTCCTAGATCATCATTGTTAGGCATCCGTAGGGCTCTTGCTAGCTTGAGGTTTCCTTGAGACGATCACCCTTGGTTGAGCGACTGAGGATCCAAGGTGGGCTCGTATGAGTATAGTACCTAGTTTCAAATTTAAATTAGAACTCCAATATAGGATAGGCTCTTGAAACCAGCATCTCTATCTTGACTCACCCTCGGTGGAGCGTGTGAGTGAGTTAGAGCTGGTTTTAATAAGTCTTAGACTTCTTTAGTTAGACATTACGAGCCTAGACATACATAGGGTCAATGAAGTGGAACTCATCTTCTTACGTGTGACATTCGGTTGAACTGTCATGGTTTGAGGGTCGAAACCGCCTTTGATCAGTAGACTGCTTAGCTTGACTTATCACGACGATCTTATACATGTATCTTAATTCAAATCCTTTTAATTCATGTCACTTGTCTCTTGTCTCTTGTCTCTCAGTCTCTTAAGTATTTTTACATGTCTTCTATTTTCTTCTATGTGTGAGAAGCCTCCGCAGTATTGCATTGAACCTATGAGGATGTTTCATTGAGCTTGTGATTAAACTCTATCATCATAATTCACTTGCATGAGTATACTCCATACATACCCATACATATTGATTAGTTTTTGAAAGTGTATAAGAAGCTCCAATATTGGACCATTCTTCCTTTCGAAACTCATTTATGTGTAAGGATTCCATCTATTCTCGTCATGCATACATATCATCCAAAGAAGACTATGCATATGGATTAGAATTAGGAAGTGTTTAAGAAGCTCCTTCAATGGACCATTCTTCCTTCCAAATTTGATTCGTGCGTATGGTTCTCTTTCATTCTTATCATTCATGTTCATAACTCTAACTTGCACTCCTACATTCCCATTCCCATGATCATTTCAACATCTCTCTCTTCTCCATACTCAACATTAATTTCACTGTCACATCCTTAAACCTTCCAACATTCATTAGCTTCATACACCCTATGTGTGCCACGACCGGACCAGATCCACCCGGATTGCGATCACCTCCACATTTGAACCCGATGTGAATCCCTTCGAGGCATTTGCTTCTGATCTTGTTGGGAGGTTGTGATCCATATCTTTTGTTTCATATTTTGCATCCTCATCATATCATCATCATCATTCTTGAGTGTTGCACTGGATTTGTCACAATATCGTGCACATCTTTGTCGTGAAGTAAATGCATTACCATTTTTTATGACGGAGAACAGTCGTTTAAACTCCGATACAAGTGTTGTGAAATGGACTAAGGATGTAGAAACATGCACTAGCAGGAGCTAGGATTTCAACAATTATGCTTTCGATACAGGATACATATGCATGTTTATATATGAAAGTCATGTCACCAAAATAGAACTCCAAATCTACATGCCCTATCTTTCCACAATCCTAGATTATAATCAATTTCTTAGTAGATAAATTACTACTTAAGATACAATTTTACACAAGTAGAGAAATCATCATTTGCTTTTTTTTTTTACTCAAGTGATGTGGATATGCAATGCAATGCAAAGATTGAAAACAAACATGCATGAAACAAGAATGGAAAAAAAGTAGAATCAACTTGAAATAAAAACAAAGCAACATGAACTTGAAAAATTAATGATATTTTATATGTTTTTTAGTTTTTTTTTTATTTTTTTATTTTTTTATTTTTTTATTTTTTTATTTTTTTATTTTTTTATTTTTTTTATCTTTTTTATTTTTATAACATGGATACTCCTGTTTTTGAAACGGCCTCATTGTTGTCATCTTCTTCAATATCATCATCCAAAATGTACTCGTCATTATCACGTTTCTTGAATAGCTTTATCCTTTTACCTGCAATCAAAGTTTTTAGTGCAACACCATTTAATTCAAAAAAAAGCATACATACCATTGTTGTTGACTTTTGATACAATGTATGACCCAAACCACCGTTGAGTGAGCTTTTTGCATGCATCATATTGAGAGCCAAATGTAATAATCATAAATGAGCATCCAATCTCCTACTTGAATTGGCTTAGGATGCAATCGATGCGTTTTATCAAAATAATGCTTGTTCTTCATTCTAGATTCTCTGAATTTTTCAACGGCATCATCAAGTCTTAATTTACCTTGTTATAACTGTCTTAATACCGTGATGTTCAAAGAACATTTTATCTTCTCTCGCATTTAACTCTCCACGATCCGCAACTACTTTCTCTATGTACCCAAAGCGACTTATGACATCTTCAAGCAAGAATTTGCAAACATTGTAAGTGGTCTTAGATGGTAGCACACATCCCTCTACATGATTAGTTAAGTCTTCTCTTTCAAGTACAATGTAACACATTTTGTCAATACCTTTAGGCATAGTTACAAGATCTACTACCCACTTGTAGTGAATACAGGGTGGATAAGTAGGATGCAATGGATCTCTATGTTTGACCGATGAATGAAGTTGACAAGTAGAACATGTAGAAACATAGCTACTAATGTCAACGTACATCCTAGGCCAATAATAGGTACTTCTAATTTTTTCATATGTTCCAAAAAATCCTTTATGACCTGCCCATAATGTCTCATGCATTTCCTTCATTACTTGCAACTGAAAACCTCGTTTTCCTAGGACTCGGTGTGGATTCGTAACCTTACCCTTAGCATGTCTTCAAGGATAACTGTTACATAGGAAAAAGTTATAAGCTCGTTTCCTAATGTTACGGAATCTATTCGTAGTCCAGCTAGGTAATGGTTGTAGTGTACTGAGATACTATCCTATGTCTCTCCATTCATTTTCGTACTCAGAATCATGAAATTTCTCATACTCGTATATATGTGGAACATAGTCAACTAAGTTCACATTCTTTATTAGATCACTTTCAAGATCATCATCAAATCTAGCTCTTGATAACATATCAGAAACTAAGTTTGACTTACCTCAAAAAATGAACTAACTCACAACTTATGAACTTAATATATGAGATCCATCTAAGCATGGCTATATCAGGAGATGAACAATTGGCTATCATTCCAATGAAAGGCAAACAATCAATCTCAACTTTGACATTTGCACCAATGAAATATTCTTTGTCTATTTTCAAAGTTGTTACCATACCCCATAGTTCTCGTTTGATCTGTGGATATTTTCGTTGTGTTTCATGTAAAATTTTGGCACCAAACCTAATTGCATATCTATTCCCTTCACTATCAACTTGACTTATGACCCAACCTATACCAATAGGACTAGTATCAACAGTCAATATAATAGGTTTGTTAGCAGAGTAGTCTACATGCTTAAGGATGGGAGCTTCAAGCAATAATTTCTTCAATTTACGCATAGCTTGTGTGTGTTTGTCAGTCCAAATAATTTTTCCTTTCTTCCTGAGCAAGTCATAGGGACATTCAGCAACATGAGCAAAGTGTGGGATCCAAATAACATAAAAAATTCAAGCACCAAGAAATCTGCGTACCTCACTCACGTTGTTACATGTTTCAGAAATCTTGCTAATGGCATCAACTTTTTGTGGGTATGGATTTCGACCATAATGATCACATAAATGTCCAACAATAAGAACCTCATTGACACCAAAAACAGATTTTTATATGGAAAATGTGAGACCTACCTCTTCAAATCATTGAAATCTTCTTTCACAATCAGAGATATGATCAAGAACAAATTTACGACATCCAGATGAATCTAAAGTATTGTCGTTTACACGTTCCTCACTCCCTTTAATTGGAATATCATAAATGAATGGCATAGTTATATGAGGGATAAAATCATGTAAGACCATATTCATAGCACTCATCATATGAGCCACAAAATTAGTCGCTCCTTGAGGTAAAGTACACATTCGCACTAAGCCTAAAGGAGTTTTCATTGTGGTTATGTCATGCCTTTCAATCGCTCATTAGAATTGGTCATATCCAGAATATAATTCACCCTTTGAATAGATAAAATGTCTTGAAAATGATTCAGCAAACTCATCTACAATGGGTCCTGTTCCTACATTCCTTATGGTGACTTTATTGACGGGTTGGAGACCTTGAATAAAACATAGTTTCCCATTCTTTTTAGGCACAATGAACCATCGATTTGAGTAAGGTGCAAAAGATGGCTCTAAAATTCTCATGTTTATCTTCTCCTTAAGTAGTTTCATTAGCCCAGGTAAGTGAGCCTTTGGAACTGGTATAGGGCGAAGATTCCATGGAATATGTGGAATAGTAGAGATTATCATGGGTGCAACTAGCTTAGGATCTACACAACCAATCTCATGAGGATACATAGTAAAGGATTTTCCATAGCTACGTATGACTCTCTCAAGTTTATCTCTCTCTACTAGCAAAAGAAAGTCATCATCTGTACCAATTTTCACATGTTTGAATGTCTCATCCGTGAATGTATGTCCTATGTTTTTCTTATCCCGAAGAATTGGATCATTTTTCACATCAATAATTTTTTCATTACTTCCTTGGGGTAATGGTTGAGCTATGGGTTTGATTTTTTTGTCTACAATTTTGCACTTCGTTTCAACTAAGGCATCATGTGTTTGCCCAAATTTTGAGCAGTTGTCGACATTTAGAGCATACTCTTGGATTAGAGCATACTCATCAAGGGAAGAAAGAACAATAATATGGGAATTAGAATTTTGTTGAAGACATAACTTTAACTCCTCAAAAGTATAGAAACAATGAGATGTTTCAATCACATGCTCAATGTTCTCATCATGTTCCATGATTTTGTTGTTTTTATAATTTTTTTGGGTTTTTTGGATAAAAGATTTGGACAATTGACTCTTATGAAGAGAATCTAATCTAGAATGTGGAAAACAAAGTGAAAAATATTGTACATGTTGGTTGGATGTGAGATGTCAAACCAATATCCATTGTTGTCCCGCTCAATAATGGATTCTATCCGAAATTTTGATCATATGTAGCTCCAAACATGAATCGAGGTGCACAATCACTACAAGCATGCTCATGACCTTGAGTAACAATAGGTTTCTTTCTAATTGACAATCGATTCCTAGGATGATTCACTCCTACCGTCATGACTTGAAGTGATTGCATTCCATCCTTAGACTTAAATCTAGCATAGTTAGACCCATCATCCATAGCTTTAGTTTCCATACGACTCTCACAAATAAAGGGTTGACCTAAGAGAACTTCATAGGAGGAATTATCTTGAATAAAAAAGTGAAACTCTTCTATGATTCCTCCTATGGATATGGGCACACTAGCACAAGCTCCATACAGGGTACCTACACCATTATCTGCAGTTCTCATGCGCCTTCCACAATCTTTATCTATGGGCCATCGAAACTTATCATAGACTTCTCTTGAAACCAGATTGATTTTGGAACCTGAATCTACTAATGCATTTACAGTGATAGTGTTCTTATCATCTCCTATTTTAACATGCATCTCTGATGTACCTCTGGAACAAAATTTTCTTTTAAAGTGACTTTCAGGATTGTTTCATGATTTTCATGGTCAGGTTGAGTAGGTCCTAAGAAATTTTTATTAACATTTACTTCATCATCATCAAAGTCCTCTTCATAAAATTCATCAAAGTTTAAGGCTTCATTCATAGCTTGATCTTGATCTAGAGAATCTTGCATCTCAGTACTAGATTAAGCGGAAACCTCTTCCTTTTAATTAGGCCGATAAAGTTATCTTTAAAAACAAGCTTTGCAATAGAGAAAACTTGTTCTAAAGACATAGTCACTTGACTCTTAAGAAAAATGTCATCTAAAATCTCCATAGGATCTATTTTTCTCTCAATTTTTGAAATCAAGATAGCTTTAGGTTTTCTCTTTGGTTTCTTTTGTTTTTTATCAGGATCTTGTTTTTGTTCATGTTCTCGTGTTTGTTCTTCAGTTTGTTTTGATTGTTCTTGATTATCTAAAGGCTTTGCTTCTGTTTTTCTTTGCGTTGTCTTCTTCCCTTTTTGTTTCTCCTCTTGTTTTTGTTCATTGGGTTGTGATTCTTGTTTTTTATCTTTGGATTGTGATGTTTCTCCTTGCTCTATGATTGTTTCTATTCCCTCTGAGGTTTGTTTTCGAGTCACTCTTCTCTCATTAGGCTCAACTTCATCTCCTTTTCGTTTTTCTTCTACATTCGATATGTGAGAAATAAGAGATTGATCTTCTATCGGTGACTCCCAAGCCGTTATTCTCCTAATCTCATCTCGTGCTCTTACTAAAGCCATAGACTTTCCTGAAATCACTACCTAACCTGCATCACGTGCATATCTCTGACGTCGTCGTCGCATCCGCCTGAAGCAACATCGTCGAATATGGCCCTCATGACCACAATGCCAACATCGAAGTCGTCGATGTGATCTATGTCTCACATGAGTCAATGAACTCGCATACATATCATGTAGTCTCTGCCATAATGCACTACTCGTCTCCTCATACATAACAGACTCATATATAGAATCCACAAGCTGTAATCGGATAGTGGAGCTGGCCAATGCATCCATATCCATCCATACGTGGTCGGGCATGTCACGAGGCCTCTATGCATCTCTATGCACATACATGTGTAACCCTGCACGAACCAATGTATGCCACATCTGAGCTTTCCATCTCGGAAAGTCAGTACCATCGAATGGAGAAAACACCATGCTAACAATCCAAGACTAGCAATGTAACAAGAGACTGGAACAATACTCTATCCTCAATAGGATCACACCTTCATATCCATATGCATAACTGACATCACAAATATCGCGATGGAGAAATAACCATGTGAACCACCTGTCACATAACCATGCATCTAGCATGCATATAAAAACATGAGCATAAGCCTGCTCACCAAGTCTCCAAAGTGACCAAGTAGATGTGAAAGAATCCTGGGAAAAATTCGACAGAGTATCCCCTGTAAATTGAGCAATCAAAGAAGATAACCAATAACCAAAGAACAATAAGTAACCTGCCACCACTTGCCACTGATCCAACCAAAGATAATGGCAACTACATATGCCAAAAAGTGATAGCAGTACATGCCAATATAATGGTGATGCACCTCCCACTCAAGAATGAATCCTGCAAGATGGTCCAACCTATCACAAATAACCTATGATTAAGTCCAAGTGAATGGAGATAAACAAAGATCCAAAGCTATCACACAAGCTTCAAGCTATCACACAAGCTCCTTTCTAGCATAAAAGCTATCAAAATCTCGGCAGCATCTCCTCTGTAAAATGGACTCTAGAACCAAAATAACCATGTGGGAATCACCATCCACAACATCAAACCAATGAACATTTGCTAATAGAATAGCAAATCAAGGTGACAAACGAATGTGTAACTGAGGCTCCAATCTGGATCATGTACCTGCAAAGAAAACAAAGATACAAGTACCAATCTAGATCTAATGTCAACTCTCAAATAACGATGTGCAATCGATAAGTAAATCCATAACCAAGTGGCATAAGCAAGCTATAGACCACAATGCCACTATACATCCATGATCAAACTCATAATGACATAAACCTCAAAAAAGAGTATACCACAATGTCATCTTACATGCCAAACACGTGACAAGATCATGCTCTACTCTCATATGGAGAAGCTACCACAATGATCATACATGTACAATGCTTTGAAGCTCTGAAAATAAGAGCTTGCACACCATAAATTCTCTCTCGAAGAAGTTCCAAAGCAAATTCAACCTCCAAGTGCAATTAGTGAAGATGTGCTGCTCTGTGTTTTGCTGTTTCAGAGGTAATAACCTCTGAATCTGAACTTTTGATCTTCAGCAAACTTCTAGATCTGAGTCTTGGCTACGTAACGAGATAAAGAACACCTCAATTGGAGGTACATAGCTCAAGATATGCTCAAAACAAGCACCTGCTGTCAATTTCACTATCACCTGCAACACTACTACTCTGTATTTTGCAGTTTCGGTGACCTTCCACTGAGAATCTGAATCTGAGTTCTTCTACAAAGTTGTAGCTATCTGTTCAACCTACGAGCAGCAAGTTGAATCATTGCATTCCGAGCTGTAGAATGCAAGTTATGACAAAAAAACCGACGTGCTGTCCTAATGAATATAGATTCGCTTTCTACAATAGTCTGCGTTTTTTCGAATTTTCGGCACTTTACAAATCCGAACCAGGTACTGTGCCCTTCTGTGAAATTGTAGCTCTCTGTGTTAGCTACGCACAGAACTATAAAACGCATCAATCCAAGCTTCGTAGCTCCAGTTATCACCGAAATACTTAACAGCTCTCAAGAGATGCCAACATGCACTTCTACCTCTTCTCACCTAAGCTTCCATTGAAGCTTCTTGCACACCAACCTTCAGCATGCTCTGATACCAATGAAGGGCTTTGGTGTGCAGAACAAGAGGAGGAAGGAGGAGATGGAGGGAGAGAGAAGAGAGGAATGACGCGCAGACATGCGTGGGAGCCTCGAAACCCACATAATGATCTCTCTTGAGGCAATGCTCTATATATGATGTATATATATGAATATGGGGGTAAGGTCACATGACCCTTACATCCCCAACAGGATCCATATGCATTCATATCATGCAACTCATCACCTTCCTTTGCACTCAACTTTACATTACATTCCATGGGAGTAGAAACAAATTTACATTCCTGCATACCAAACCTTTTCAGCATATCACATATATACTTTCTCTGTATCAACCACATACCTTCATTGCTATACACGATTTCAATCCCAAGAAAGTATCTAAGTAAACCAAGATTTCAAATTTTGAATTCCTTTCCCAAATTACCTTTTATCTCATCAATTGCTTTTGCATCATTCCCTGTAATCAACAAATCATCCACATAAATGCATACATAGACACACATGTCATCTACATGTTTTACATAAAGTGAAGGATCACCATGACTCGCTATGTATCCTTGCAGCATAAGATACTTTACCAACCTTGCATTCCTAGCCCTTGGTGCCTGTTTAAGACCATAAAATGCCTTCTTTAACCTGCATACATGATTCGGACATTTTGCATCCACATAACTATTTGGTTGTGACATATACACTTCTTCATTTAACTCACCATTAAGAAAGGCATTCTTTATATCGAGTTGATATATACTCCATCTTTTACTTGCAGCTAAAGCCATCAAAGTTCTCACCGTTGCCATTTTTGGTACTGGACTAAATGTTTCCTCATAGTCCAATCCTTGAATTTGATTATATCCTTTTGCTACAAGTCTAGTCTTATATCTTGACACACTACCATCACTATTTCTTTTAATCTTAAAAACCCACTTGCAACCAATTACCTTTTGTTTTGGCGTCTTTGGAACTAAATTCCAAGTCTTGTTATCCTGTAGTGCTTCCATTTCTTCTCTCATTGCTTTCTCCCACTTTTCATCTCCTTTTGCCTCATCATAACATGTGGGTTCATTTTCCTGCTCAACTTTTGTCATAAAAGCATAATGAGTATTCATGAAAGATTCATAAGTATACCTTTGAGGTTGCTTACTCACTCTTGAAGTTCTTCTTACCTCCAATGTAGATGCTCTTCCTTTCTTTTTAGGAACCTTTGATGATTCTCCATACTCACATACGTCACTAATTTCCTCTCCTTCATCATTAACTTCAACAAGTTTGAGTTTACCTTTACTTTTAACACTTGGAGGTGACTCTTGCCTTAATCTTCCATTGAAAGGTAGCTCTCTTTCTTCATCCAAACCACTTTTCTCATTACTTAAACTTCTTCTGGGCTGTGGTAAGCACTCATCTCCTTCACCTGTATCTTCTTCATCTCCATTTATGACTTGCAAACTTTTCTTATCTACATACCATGAAAGTGATTCATCAAAATTTACATCTCTTGAAACAACCTCCTCATTGGTATGAGGATTATAACATCTATATCCTCTTTGAGTATCTGCATAACCAATAAATATACACTTTTCTGATTTCACATCAAGTTTTGATCTCACTTCACTAGGTACATGTACATAACATACACAACCAAATACTTTCAAATGACTTATACTTGGTTTCCTTCCATGCCATACCTCATATGGTGTCAAATGATGAACTCCAGTAGTAGGTACTCTATTCATAATGTACACACTTGTGCTAACAACTTCAGCCCAAAAAGAATTAGGCAAACATATATCATTTAGCATGCTTCTAGATGCTTCTGCTATGATTCTGTTTCTTCTTTCTGCGACTCCATTTTGTTGTGGAGTATACCTGCATGTAACTTCTCTTTTGATACTTTCATCATACAAAAAAATCAGTAAAAGCTTGAGAGAAATACTCTCCCCCTCCATCAGATCTTAGCTTCTTAACATATCTTCCTGTTTGCTTCTCGACAAATGATTTAAAATTTTTGAAACAATCAAAGACTTCACTGTTATGTTTAATGAAATACACAAATGTCATTCTACTATGATCATCAATGAATGATACATAGTACTTATTACCAGCCAAGGATGCCTCTTTAGTAGGACCCCATACGTCAGTGTGTATAAGGTCTAGCAATCCACTGCTTACATAGCTTGAATGCTTGAAAGGTTGTCTACTCTGCTTACCCATTTGACATGCTTCACAAAGATGCACCATATGTTGCTAAGTAAGATCAGGTAATCCTTCAACAATCCTCTTCTTTCATAGCTCCTTTAACCTGTGTACATTCATGTGTCCAATCCTTTTGTGCCATAGATCAAGCTCTGCTATTCTATGCATACCATAAGAGAAATAGTTGTATGATTTGGGTTTACCTTGAATGTAAACAATCTACCTTGTTTTTTACCTCTAGCAACTAACCTCCTTTGCTTTGGATCCTCAATGAAGCAACCTGCATGATTAAATCTTATTTGCAAACCTTTTTCTACCATTTGACCAACTGACATCAAATTCTTAGTGATCGTTGGCACATAAAGTACATCCTTCAAGCAATTTGTCTTGCTTTTATCCTGCATAACAATATCTCCAACCTGCATAATCTTATGTGTTGTATCATCTCCTCTTTCAACATGACCTTTACATGAAGAATTATGCATATTAGAAAACCATGAAGCATCATGTGACATATGGTTGGAGCAACCACTATCTACATACCATACATCACTATTTCAATTCATCGTAGTTTCTACATTCATCATAAGAAGAGAATCATAATAATCATTTTTACCTTCAACTGCATAATTTCCTTGTTGTTTACCTCTTCTTGAATAGCCTCCTCTTTGATTACCACCTTGATTATTTTCATTTTGATAGCAATCTTTGGCATAGTGTCCATACCTTCCACATATATATCAATTGTTGTTATCTTCACTCGTTTGTCTTTGATTTTAGTTGTAGTAGCCTCTCGTACCTCTAGCGCTTGATCTTCCTCTTCCTCTTGTGTTGAAGAAGCCACTTGAAGTCCCTTGATCATCGCTCCTTCTTCCTCGACCTCTATTTGAACCTCTTCTACCTCTGTTTCCACCTCTTGATGATCCTATATAAAGAGCTTGTCCTTGAGATCCTTTTTTATTTGAAGTAGAACCATTTAGATTCATCTCCTCCGTGACCATAAGAGCAACAAGCTGATCAAAGTCTCGTAATTCTCCTCTAACATAAACTGAAGTAATGAATGTTTTCCATCTCTCATCATCCTTGAGTCTGTTGAGAGTATGTGCAACCAATTCGTCATCCTCCACATGAGCTTGAATTGATCCTAGTTGATCTGCAATCTCTTTAACCTTCAACAAGTAATCACTGACCGATGTCCTTGTATCTTTCTTTATGTTATTCAACTCATTTTTTAGTTGAATCTTCCTTGCTCTTGTACCTGTAGCATATAACCTTTCCAATGCAAGCCAAACATCTCTACTTGTGTCTAGATCTTGTATGTGTGCTACCATTGAATCTTGAATATTTTATGATAAAATGAATATAACCCTTTTGTCTCTCTCATTCCAAAGTCTAAAATCCTCAATTGTTGCTAATTTGGATCCTTTGGTAATATAGGTTTGATATCTGTTCCATCAATCAAACCATACAAGCCTCTACCTTGCAAGTATGTTGTGATCCTAAATCACCATGCTTGATAGTTGTTCTTATCAAGCTTCTCTATTTGTGCATGTTGATCGCCCATTGTGTATATACTAAAATTCCTCCTTTAACCCTCCTTTTGGATATATGTGATAAGAAGAAGTATGAGATTTACCTTTGTAATAAATTCTATGCACCTTTCTTTGCTTGGATGTTGCTTGAGATGCTTCCTTGCTATCTCCTTCTACCGTTGTGTAGTGTCGATGATGAACCGCTACTCCAATAGCTTCAAATTCTTCATCAAGTTATTATAACCTTCTCCAAGCTTCAATTCCTTACTCTAATACCAATGTTGGAGTTTATTGACCTCCAAAATATAGCTAGAAGTACGTGGAACCCCCTAGGAACAAGTTGACCTTCTCACAAACTCCATCACAGAAAACTAGTCATGCTTGCAAATGGCTTAGAACTTTTTAAAAATCTTTTAACCAAATATACTAGAGACCACGAGCTTTCCAATGAGCCAAAGAACAGCCAATTAGGATAAATACACAAGGAGATATGACCTCTGCAAGTGTGAGGTTTAATGGAGACCTTCAGCATGGGTGAAACCCGAGAACACACACTACTTGCAGAGAGTACTGCTCTCACCTCACAAATCCAATGATTATGAAAATTGAGATTATGCAAGTAGATAGTAGGAGCTTTCAAATGAGCTATTAAAAATGTATTTTGGACATATAATGAGGGAGATACAAGCTCTACAATCTCTGCATACAAAACTACAACAACGTAGAGATACACATATGACTCTCTTGGACTTCCCACAAGATCACGACTTCTCTCCTCTTTTTCTACCATGGGAAACTAATCTAAAACCTTCCTAATACATCGAAATTCATGGTAGACAGTTGGTTGAAGATATTACATGACTCAAGTGCTCAAATAAGCAAAGTATTGATGGACTTTGAGAACTAGCCACATTGACCTTCCACTAGGACACCACTACAGCTCCCTTGTGACTCACTAATTTGACTCACCATGTTCTAGAACTCAGGTGGTATTTTGGCTATATTTTATGAATAATATGAGCCTTTGTGAAGTATTTGAAGACTTCCCAAAGGTATTTAAAAAATTTGAAACTTGTACCCTACATAAAACAAATGTCCGCAACAGGGGATACCCATGGTAGGAGGGGCATTACATTGAAGATTGGAGGAGGAAGCAATTACCTTATTTTTCTTACCTATCAAAGACCATCCGGACTTTCTAGCTTCAGTCGAGTTCCCCTAAGCACACATTTTTTCCCTTGCAGAATACATGTTAGGTTCCATATTTTCCTTGCTTTCAGCATCTTCCACTAGGTTATCATCAAAAGGATTTTTTGCAACATGAATCAGAACGTTGTAGATGTTGTCAAACTTAGCTATTGACTTTCTTTTGCTCTTAATATTTGGTTTCTTGTGGTGAATTGACTGAGGGGCATTTGCATCCGATTGCTTCTTTTCAATCTCATTGGTTTTATCTTGGACAACTTGCGAGTTTTGAGGGTAAATCAAAGGACAATCCTTTATCAAGTGTCCTTGCTTATAACAGTTGTAACATGCATTAGGCAAGTTTCTGTACATCACTTTCTGAGAGTGAAGCTTTCTCTCATATGAGTCTTTGATTATTATCTCACTTTTAGCCTCTTTGGATACATCAATCTCTATCAGGACTTGGGGATCCTATTTAGGATTAATCATGTTGGTTCTATTCTTTTGCCCTAATACTTTCCCCACCATATTTCCGAGGTTCTCAACCCAGGGATAGAATTCTATGGGCAATTCTGGGAATTTGAACCAGACCCGAATTCTGGTTGGTTTCGACCCTTTGGGATTGAACCCCACATACCACTTGAAGAACAAGACAGGGATGTTTTTTATTAACCATTGACCCTCACTTATCACATGCAGAGCACTGTTAACATCTTCAAAGAAGAATAGGTAATAGTTGTTCGGGCAATACTGAATTTGCTTGACCACAAGGCCTCTCGATTCCGAGTGTGCCCTTATCCAGGCTTTAAGGGCTTCTTGGGCTAGCCTAGGGCCATGAAACAACCCTATCATAACCCTACCACTTAGATGACCATGCCAGTTATCAAAGGCATCTGTGTCTATGATAAGAGCTTCTTCCTCTTCAGCACTACCTATATCATCTACAACTAATTCGTGGGGGTTAACCGTTGTTTTCCCCTTTTCCTAACTATTGGAGATTGGAGGTAAAGCTGTACGAGAAATGCTTTGAATGTCAAAAAAAGAACTTCCAAGCTTCCTTGCCTTGTCTGCGTATGAAGAACCAGAAGGAGAAGGCTTTTCCTACTTATGTGTGTCATGCAACATTGCGTTTCCATTGGGACTAGTATCTACATGCTCCCGACCTGTAGTGTTATCAACCTACAAATCTACGTGGAGGAATGAAAACTCATCGGTGTCTGATCTTGCTTCATTATTGTGCATGACACATAAACCATTCCTCAACGCTTCGAAGAGAGCCATTCAGGAGAGGACAACTCTAGAATGGGAGAGCTGCAATCCCAGGGGGATCGGAGGAGGCGGCTGCAAAGATGTAGGAATAGAGAAAACAGGGATGGACCATTTGTAGAGTAGCATTTGAGCAAACTTTGGCAATATTTGTCTCAAGGAAGGTATAAATCATGCAACAATATAGTGACTACTTTACATTACTTTTTGTGGAAAGCCATAGTTTGACGACAAAATAAAGAAGATAATATAGGGCGACTCTAATAAATACGATAATATAAGGGGAGGAACATAGGTAGGACAAGAATGTACGACAAATGCAGTCAGACCATTCCATATGGACTTGGTAAATTCCATGTGGAAGGTCTTAAAGCTTGGACTAACTTTGATCTTTGGAACTTAATTTGTACTCCTCAGTCTTTGTTCCTAGTGGTGTCAACAGGATGACGTGTAACCAACCTATTTTTTTCTCTCAATTTTCTGAATTTACATTTCATATAGGCCCTCCATTCTTTCCATGCATGTGCATGAATATATATCTATTTCTCGCTCTTTGTGCGCTTTCTATCTTTGTTTTTCTACATTGTATGTATCGAAGTCCTACAAAATTTACATCCACATGCATGGAAATATCAATCTTCTCGAGTAAAGTATGCATGTCTTTCCATATCTCATCTTTCGTTGAAGCTTGAATCCACTTTTTAAGTACTCCATGGATTTGGAGATTCGAAATTATCATTCAGCCTTTCCAAAGAGACGCCACCAGTTTCGGCACTTGAAACGTCCAAAAAAACACAAAGCTGAAGATTTAGGTAGTCAAGGAGAAAACATGCAATCACAGGAATTGGCAGTAAAACTATGAACAGATTTGATCGACTAGTTCATGCAAAGAGATTGGAATCAATGAGTTGACTAATAATCAAGAACTAGTCTTGACATCGTTTTTAATTGGATCGTAGACTTATAATTTTTTTCGGTTCCATTTTATGTATGGTTGAAATCATTGTCGATGATCCACAGTAACTCCCAATGTGCGTTGTCTCACTTTGTAAGTGCTTCGTAATGAGTAAGCAGCCCCCCTAATGAGTAAGATTGTTCATGTCCCTTGCTGATTTTTTGTTTTAATCCTTTTAATTAGTCATAATGCTCTACATAGCTACCGAATGATATAAAAATTTATCAATACATATTTTGTAATTATTCTAGTGTCCGTTTTGACCAACAATAAAATATTTATATTCCTCGTTAAGTGTGTTCCAATTAGAAAAGTTTGAGAATCGACATGTGCCTAAGTTTAGCAAAGTGTTTCAGAGTCTGATATTTGGCTTCTTAGTAGAAATTGAAAGTCAAGTTATTCCACGCATGTAACGGCACTTCGTTGGCCTATATTGAAATACTTGATTATTGCCTTTGAATTATACATATCGCTTCACGTCTACCAGAAGTACTCTTTTGGATCTTTCCAAAGCCATATTGCGCTTTTCCAATATCTGGCATTAAACTGGAGTTATGGAGATATAGTTTCACCATAGATGTGGAAGTTCATAAGGCTCAAGTAGAGCTATGAAACTGAAAGTAGTTGAGATAGGTTTGTTAATGAGCCATATCAGAAAAGAGAAGTGAGGTAAAGATAGGAAAGCATATGAGGGAAACCCTTGACTTTCTGTTGATTTCACCGGCACCACTTTGGTGTTCTGGAGATTTATGATATTTTGAAAGAAATTGGGAAATCTTACAGTTAATCTCACTTGTCTCAAGTTAAATCTATTGGATGGAGATAGCGAAAGATCCACTTGTCTCAAGTTAAATCTATTGGATGGAGATAGCGAAAGATCCACTGGCTTAGGAAAGGATTAAGACCTTTTGTAGGGTAGCGTGTGAGCAAACTTTGGCAATATTTGTCTCAAGGAAGCTACAATTGATAAAATGATATAGAAACTACTTTACATTACTTTTCGTTGAAAACAATAGTTGGATGACAAAATATAAAGGATAACATGGGGGCACGGATCTAGCACGACAAATATAGACAATAATTTAGGGGGACACTAATATAGACTGTGACTGATGTAGATGAAAATAATGTAAACAATGTACGAAAACAATGTACAACAATAGCAATTGGTATTGGCTGCAATTCGGCAATAAGTTTTAGCCGTCCGTTTGGAAGATGTGAGGATCCATTGTCGAAAGACGTGATCATGCATTTTTTTTTAATTAAAGGAAGTTCGGCCTTGGACTATTCTCCCTGACTTCAATTAAAATAAAGAAGAAAAGTTACAAGTGAATGGGACTAGTGCCCATGGGACCCCCATGTCCCACAATGCACGGGAGGAGAACGGCAAGCTAGAGGGCATTACAAATAAGGCGGACAAATCTATCATCTCCCTCATGAGGGACTCATTTGGGTTTCAACTTGTTATTTTTGAGGAGATAAATACAATGATGTTTAAACGGTGGAGATCTCTTATCTGGGCAGATTCTTTTACCGAGGAGAAACAAGGATTTTTCAATCGACCATTCCTTTGGAATTTGGCCATAATTGACAGCACATCGCTCCCTTCAAATCTTCCAAAGAGTCTCGCCCCTGATGGCATTCCACAGCCTTGATGAGCAGCCAATCGCCCAACAGCGCCATTTCTCCATTGATCATGCATTGATCATGCGACGATGCCACTCGTTTAAAAAAAGTAGCAAAATTAATGCTTGGGCTATAAAACTGAACGTAAAATAGCTGTACATAGTTGGACCATTCCATAGGCACGTGGAATGAGTGTAGCTTCAAGGATACGAGCACATCGAATGAATGTAGATGCAAGGTGGCAATAAGTTTTAGGTCTTCGCTTTGGAAGATCTGAAGATTCATTGAAAGCCAGCTGTAGTTCAAATTTTATTGAAAGTTTATATCGGAATGACTTAGCAATTAGTTGATATATTATGTGTCTTGATATTCCTTGTAGATCAAGCGCGTATCCCATAAAACATGGTATATCATCATGAAAGAATAGAAAATGATATTGGGTTTACGATCAATTGGTATGGCAATACGACCTCATACTCACAACCACACGTCGATACCAGCGCAAACTGCACATCCATCACGATAACAGAAGACATCATCCCTAACAAATTATCTCGTCTGCAGGCATCACTCGCATCCTTATCCCAAACGCATCAAGTAAGATCAGCGAAGGGATTGTTTACTTGCATTGTGTTAGTACTCGAGCTTCAGGCGGACCTCGAAGACGAAATCAGCCATTGTACACCTTGTAGTTGAGCCAAAGTCAGCAATGTCGTCCTTCTTTAAGCTTGGATTAAATGCAGCAAAGGAACTCGCTAGACTGGCGAAGGATGAGCTGAAAGAGCCTCTGCATAGACACATGCTTGGTAATGAGGACTACGACTTGATTTCATTTGGTACGTATAATTAACAAACCCTCAGATGCCCACTCTTTCGTTTCGATAAAGCTTTTGAAAGTACTCATCTCAATGGTTTCTGATCTGTAGACGGTAAGGGCATGATCATCGAATCCGACGACGACGACGACGCAGACAAAGAAGATCCTGAAACCCTGCAAAGCAGAGTTTCAGAAATTCATCCTCTGTTAAAGCTGGCAATGGAAGCATACTCTGACAATAGCTTGGCTGGAAACCCCAAATTTCCTTTTGTCAGAAAGAGCCGTTTAGTCAAAAACGTAAAGCAGCCAAGTGAATTGTTTCTCGGGTTGCGAGCGGATACAAAGGTTCATGTATGTCTGCTCGAGGATGGCTCGCTGGCTTTCGTTTTCAGGGGCACTGAGATTCTGCACCTCGGATCGATACTGCACGATATGGCGACCGATGCTCTTAAAATCCAAGTACCGCTAATCCATTACAATGGGTCCGAGGAGATTGTGTACGATGGGAGCCGGGAACAAATAAAAGTTCATAAAGGCTTTCTGCTTGCACTGCATGATGTATCAAAGACATCGAGGTAGGTTTCCTAATTCGGTCTAACGAGGGGGGATCATTGATCAATCTTGGTACATTCAGACGTCTACACAGCCTTGGGCTTGAATGAAACGCCTTCTCTTGTGCCATGCAGAAAGGACGAGAATATACGACTTGTTGCAGACGGTCTAGGAGCGCACGCAGACAACGTCCGTCGTGTCATCTGCATTGGGCACAGCCTTGGCGGAGCGCTGGCAACGCTATGTGCCCACTGGTGTCGGCACGTCGGATACCCACGAGCGGAAATTTGGTGCGTAACCATCGGCTCCCCGCGAGTAGGGAATCACAATTTCGCGGCGGATTTCAAATATCGTGTAGTGACGAAGAAAAGAAGCTACCGTGTGGTGAATAAAGGTGACATAATTTCCCATGTTCCGCGTATCTCAGTTGCTTGTCCATACAAACATGTATGTGGACGCATACATCTGCTGCCAGATAGTAATAGGAAGGGCAAGATCGCCATGGTCACAGGAAGATCAGGATTCCTGATACCAAGAATCACTCACCATTTCCATCTTTCGTATGCAAAGACTATTACTAAAGCCTTGGGTACCCTATCTAATCCTCAACATTTGCGTCTCCCTCCGCCTCAGAACTCAGAGTGATTCTACACAGAGGCGTACTTGCTCCTCCGTTGTCGTTCCGCTTGAATTCACTCATTTTTTCTTCCCTCTATGGCGACGTAAAGTGCACTATTCTCCTTCAGAGTATGATACACGTGGCAGCTTATACTACAAAACCCCCAATCAGTTATTCAGGCCGCGCACATTGATTGCCTTGTGCACGTCTTTTTTATGTCATGTATATTCAGTATTATATGTATATGCTCTCTGTAGAAACGGTAGAAGCAAAATTTTATAATAATAAATTTGTAGTCCCATTTTCAGGCTGCCATGCTCTTTTTTTAGCTTATCTCATTGATTGTCTAAAAGAGGGGTACTATTATGGCCCTGAACTCTCTTTATTAATAAGTTGGGGGATTTATCTAATGGGAAATCCTTGGATTTGATATTAAGAAATTATCTAGGTCTCATCATTCATGGATTAGATGTCAAGGTAGTACCATTGGTTCCTATGGCACCTACCATATCTTAGTTGAAGGCAGTGAAAGATTGCGAGATAATAAACATGAAGGTAGTGCTCATGATCTAAAACTTTGTCAGTAATACCACAATTGTACATATTCAATCAATGGAGAGAGCTAAGGAAATGTGGGATTAATTGGAGAGTATGTTTACCACTAACACGAAAGCGAGGAAGGTGCATCTCAAGAATGAGCTTAACAACCTTAAGAAGCTAGGTAATCTATCAGTTTATGAGTACATTATGTGAAGGAAGATGCCAAAAGGAGGCTATTCACTTATTCTTTGTATGCTAGAGAGAACATGCTTGATCTTGATCAACTTAGCACACTCATGATCAATAAGGAGATGCTTTGAGGACCAAAAAGGCAAAGGTTCTTAATCTATGCTATATGAAGTTAATAGAGGGAATGTAGAGGCAAGGGAAAAGGAAAAGGAAGGACAATTTAGTACAAAAAGCACAAACGAAGAAGAAGCTAGCACATCCTATGACAAAGGCAAAGAAAGAACCAAAGAGGTAGAGGCAAAGTTGGTTATAACAATCAAGAAAAGAAGGGTGAGTGCTACTCATGTATAAAGAAAGGCAATTGGGAAAATAAATGCCTTTCAAAGAAGAATGAATGTAACTATGCTTTTAATTAAGCTAGTGACCAAGTCTTAGCCATAACCCATGCCTATAGGTATCATTTGTATGACAAAGATGAAAACCGGTACATAGATACTAGCTATAGCAATCACATGTCATGTACAATAGATATGTTCACTAATTTTCACATTCCTAAGGACAAAGGGTGTGTTGAGATAGGTGATAATATCAAGCATGCACTACAACATATCAAGGGCATACCCACATTGTGCATACCAATGGTCATGCCTCGGCATCGATATGATCATTGAAAATGCTTCAAAAACTACAAAGGCAATACCCATGGTCATTTAATCATCGGTATACTCGTTGCAATTCAATAGTTGATATGTGCATCAGAAACTTGAGCGTCCGTAACTTTCTAGAATTTACAGACAGTCATACCAACGTAGTGGTTTAACTAGACCCGAGAGCCAAAAATTCACATTCTGTTGCATTCTAAAACAAAGCTTGCTACTCTCGAGTTTGCACGCATGAGCTATATCTCTCTCTTTCTCTCTTTCTCTCTCTCTCTATGCACACCTTTGTATTTCTCTACATCTGAAATTTTGGTAAGTATCCCACATACTGTAGCACTCTTTTCTCTTTCTT
>CM035411.1:32679022-32759022 GCA_020310875.1 Ceratopteris richardii | reverse complement strand
GTTTGGGCAAACATGACACCATTTCAAATTTCTGCAAGCGTAGCAAACTAGCAAAATTCAGCTGAGCAAAGCGTGCATGCCAAAGCTTTGCATCTGATATAGCCTGAGAATCATGTACTGCACATGCCAAATCATTTTACAGATCTTTCATAGTCTATGAGCTTATACAACCCACGATATAAAAATCCAAAATCAATAATCACTTCTCAATTTGATAGATCATGAACTATACATCTATGATCATTAAATTTCACAACCAAGACAATCTTGGCGAATGCAAAAACTGATAATAGATTTTTTGTGATCACTGACACAAACAAAGCATCTAACAAAGTGAAAGAACGACCGTCAATAGTAGTCAAAATGATCTTGCTAACTCCCATAACAAGAAAAGAGGAGTTGTTGGCACATGTAACAGTATTCCCTATAGGGGCAGGCTCGAGTGAAGAGAAGAAACTACGCTGTGAGGTAATATGTTTGGTCACCACACTATCAAAGTACCAAAGATCTGAGTCTACTACAGACATGCACTGCTCATGAGAAGATGGGTCAAAACTACAAACAGTAGTTTATGCCCATTCTTCTTCCTACACAAGATTAGGGGACTCGGTTTTTGGTGTAGAGGCCTCTACAACAACCATTCCAGCCTCTTTCTTCTTTGCCACTTAAACAGCCAGTTTTGGACAGTTCTTTATGATATGATCATTTCCTTTACAGTACTTGCAAAACAATTTCTACTTTTTTTATTTCTTTCCCTCTTTGTCTTCTCTCTTCGATTGTGCAAAAGTAGCAGATTTTTTCTTACT
This sequence comes from Ceratopteris richardii, assembly GCA_020310875.1. NCBI lineage: Eukaryota > Viridiplantae > Streptophyta > Polypodiopsida > Polypodiales > Pteridaceae > Ceratopteris > Ceratopteris richardii. The sequence goes on along the minus strand of CM035411.1, from coordinate 32,758,216 downwards.
AATTGAAGAGCTCCATTTTCCTTTGCCCTTCTGACTAGCTAGGAAAGCTTGATCTGCAACATGCATAATGGACCTATTCTACCTGGACTGATCCTCATGCATTAAAATAGAGACTAAGTCCTCAAATGACAAGGCATTTGGATGGCCTTTCATCATCAACCAAAGAGTAGAAGCAAAACTCTGATATGAATCAAGAAGACCATTCAACACGGTCTACACAAGTGAGCTATTTGGTATAAACCTCATCTTTGATCTTTGTTAGAAAACTCTCCATAGAATCAGCTTCATTCATGTGCTCACCCTCCCATTGTTTTCGGAGGTAAGCAACACGGATTCATTCCTAGCTTGGTACAATGTGATAAGTGTATCCCAAGTATCCTTAGCTATTCTGCAAGAGAGAATGTGAGGAATAATGGCACACTTGATAGACAAAACTATCAATGCATGTGCCTGGGCATCTCTGCCATCCCAACAAATCTGCTCTGCAGTAGGTGCAATAGAAATTGCAGCATGAATAGGAATATGCAGAATATCATCATCTTTGACACCTTCAGCATCAACTTCAATACGTACTGTTGTAACAGTTCTAGGTGTGATAGGATGTTTTTCAACACCTTGCACAATGTTCCATAGTCCTTTCGCAACCAATACATGTCGCATCATATCAGCCCACAACGGGTAGTTGGTACCATCCAACTTATCCTCAATAGCCAACATACAAAATCCAGGAGTGCTTTCAGCCATTGTTGGTGACTAAAATACCTTGATGCAGAAAATTGATTGTATCTCAAAAAGTTGAATGGAACTGCCCAGACAAGTTCTGCTAAACCTATAGCAGACTTCGAGATGCTTATACTAGCAAATAGAAATAGGTATATACCTTTGGCACGAAAAGATAAAATAGCCTACACAAGCACTACAATAGTGTGTGCGAATGCCGAAACAAGCTCAAATCCTGATTTTGGCACGCTGAGTATGCTCAGCAAAATTTGTGCGATTCTGAAACACACTAAGTATGCTCACCAAAATTCATGTGATTCTATGACTGCAATCACAGGAGTGTTGACGACACCCTAGATGAAGCAGTGACTTGCTCTGATAAAAATTGTTGGAGTTAGACGTCTACGGAAGCATGCGAACACCACAAGGAAGTAGAAGAGGCTTGGAGCACAACACACAATATTGAATGTATTACTAGAGAATGTACAAAGATAAGTCGCCCATTAGGGCAATAGGCGTATATACAAGCTGGGGAAAAAAAACCTCCTAAAGAGGGAAAAACGTGCCCTGATGATCCTAGTGTGTTCACACAAATCACTACCTAAATATATCAATAGTGATCATGAAGAGATTGTTTACATGCAACAACCGATGGGATATGAGGATCTTAGAAATCATAATTCTATATGCAAACTCAAAAATGCTTTGTATGGGCTCAAGCAACCCCAAGGAAGTGGAATCAAAGGTTTGTTGAGTATCTTATGAAATGTGGATATGTGCAAAGTGATGTTGATCATTCACTTTATGCAAAAAAGGCTTGATGAGAAATACTAATACATATGCATATATCTTCATGATTTAATTATAACAGGTGATGATGATGTAGGAATCAAGGATATCAATGTCAAATGGGGCAAGGAATTTAGAATTTTAGATCTTCGTGTGCTTAATTACTTCTTAGGCATTGAGATTGTATATGCCAAGTAGGTTTGTATCTTATGCAAAAGAATACTTACTTGACTTGCTACACAGGTTTGGTATGTGTGGTTGTGAGCCATTGAAACAAATAATGGATTCCTCTTTCAACTTGGGCAAAGGCCAAGGTGATAAGCTCAAGGATGACCATGTGTATAGAAGTTTCATTCGATCTTTAAATTATGCTACCATAACTAGACCTGATCTATCTTATAGTGTTGGAGTGCTCTCATAGTTCATGCATGCACCCACAATTGATCACTTGAATGTAGCTAGAAGGCTTCTAAGATACATCAGATGTACAATCAATGAAGGCTTCTTCTATCTAGATGATTGCGATTTGAAACTACAAGGTTATGAAGATGCTGATTGGGCTAGCTTGAAGGATGATAGAAGGATTACCTCAAGATACATAGTGATGATTGGGAAGGGTTGTATCATGCATGTTAAAGAAACAACCCACAGTTGCATTGTCGTCCACACACGCAGAATAAAGGGCTCTTCCTTAGGTTGCATTTGAGGTGATGTGGTTTAAAAAGATCTTTAAAAATTTGGATATTCAAGTTGGCATTGTTGCATTCCTTGGAGATAATATCTCAAGTATCTACCTTTGCAAGGAATCCAACGATCCATTCTATAAGAAATTATATGGAAGTTCATTATCATTTAATAAGAGAAAAGATTGTGGATAAGCACTTGGATATCATGCATGTCAACACCAAGGAGCAAATTTCAGAGATTCTTACAAAGTTCTTGGGTTCCAAGAGGATGGAAATGTTCAAAGGAATAATATGTATGAAGGAACCAACCCCTACACTTGAAAGAAAAGAAGTTTGAGCATGAGCGGTAGTGTCAAAATTTATCTATTTTCTAGGGCAAGCTTAAGCATATGTTTTTGAGTAAATAACTTCATTTGAAGACTTTTTAACCTTAGGAAAATAAAAATACATGTCTTAAGGTGCAAACGTATCCAAAAGGAGGCATTCAACTAGCAAAAGACACTCCCATGATGAGACAAGGTCACAAGGTAGTTGAAGAGACAAGGAGGGCATGTGAAGAGACATGAGGACATATGAAGTGTCAAGGAAGGATCTCATGGCTATCTAAGCATCCTCCAAGCTCATTCAAAGTGTGTGGAAATCGTAGGAAGAGAGGGTGCTTCCTATACGTGTTATTAAGTGATTATATATCATTGGTGTTTATATTCTTTTGTATATCTCCCCTACCCTTTCCAAAAGGGTGTTGAATTTTTATAGCAACCTGTTAGGACTCCCTTTTCTCTCTGTAAGAAGCTCCATTTTAGCGTTCTTATAATTTTTAAAAAAAGTATAAAGCAAGGATTACATATCCAAAAGGATTCTGGCAAGTTCTTCTTGTACTATGATCTATAGCTATTTCTTTCTCTACTGGTTTGTTTCGAAACCTAAAAGGAGAACTAGTTTTCTTTGGTGATTCCATTCAATAGTCTACACGTGCCCGATTCTTGTGATTGATAGCTCATTGGAAAGCTGTTAGTGTTTTATTTATGTATCTCAAAGGATTTATTGATTGCTTTTTGGAATTTGGAGTTATATTAGTTTTCGTGAGTACTAGTATGAGAGCATCTAGGTCTTGGGCAAGGTCCAAGCTTCTTGTTTGTGCATTTGGAGGAGAAATCTTCCATCAATATAAGATGCCTTTGAACAAGGAAGCGTGTTTTCATTTTCCAAAATTATCCAAGTCATTATATGTTGAATATTTTATTTTCCAGAATAATGAGTTGTTACATGTGAGAACCTTCATGATAGGAAGATTTATCCTTCATAGATAAAGAAACATAATGTGTTTTGTGTTTTGAAGTATTTGAAGTATTAATTACTAATACATATATTGTTATTTTAATAATATAGACATCTATAAATTCTTCTATACATAGATACACAAAGCACCTCCTATGATGTTTTTTTATATACGAAGCACCTCTTATGATGATTTGTATAAAACTATCGCACAATGTTTTTTGTTTTTTTAGTTCATAAAGAATCATAAAAAAAACTTATTTTATACTTAACAGAAATTCGTATAAATGGGCATGCTTCTGGATAGATCCAAAGAAGCTTGTTGAGGGAGATTGTAGACAGTGGTATATTTGTTGATCTATTTAGATAGTGACGTGTGTCAACACTCTAGGACTACTAGGGCACTTTTTTTGCTCTTTAGGAGGTTTTGTCCCCTCGGCTTGTATATATGCCTATTGCCCTAATGAGCTATTTATCTTTGTAGATTCTAGTGGTAATACATTCAACATTGTGTATTGTGCTTCAAATTTCTTCTTCTTCCTTATGTTGTTCGTGTCCTTCTATACATGTCTAACTCCAACAATTCGTATTAGAGTAGGTCACCACTTCATCAAAGGCATCGTTGACACCTCTCTGGTTGCAGTCTTAAAATCGCACAAATTTTTTTCTAGCATACGTAGAATGTTTCAGAGATCAAAAGGGATTTGCTTTGTGGTGCCAAAATCACTATTTGAGCTTATCTTGGTTTCTAAACACAGTATCATAATTCTTGTGCAGGCTACTTTGTCTTTTCGTGCCAAAAATATATACCAGTTTTGATTTGCCACTATAAGTGTCTCAAAGTCTGCTAGAAGTTTAGCAGAATTTGTCTTGGCAGTTGTGTTGAACTTTTTGAGATGCAATCAATTTTCTGCATCAAGGTATTTTAGTCACCGACCATGGCGGAAAGTAGTGATGTATTTCATATGTTGGCTATTGAGGATAAGTTGGATGGTACCAACTACCCATTATGGGCTTATATGATGCCACATGTATTGGTTGCAAAAAGGACCATTGAACATTATGTAGGGTGTTGAAAAATTTCCTATCACACCTATAACTATTACAACTGTAGGTACTGAAGTTGATGAAAATGCTGTCGAAGATGGTGATATTCTATAGATTCATGTTCATGCTACTATTTCTGTTGCACCTACTGTAGAGAAAATTCCTTGGGATGGCAGAGATGCTCAGACAGATGCATTGATAGATTTGTCTGTCAAACATGCCATTATTCCCCACATTTGCTCTTGTAGAACAACTAAGGATGCTTGGGATACACTTACCACATTGTACCAAGCTAGGAATGAGGCTCATGTTGCTTACCTCCAAAAACAGTTGGAGAGTGAGCACATGAATGAAGATGATTCTATGGATAGTTTTCTAATAAAGATCAAGGATTTGAAGAAATAATTAATTTCGGCAAATGAAGTCCTCATTAATAATTCACTTGTCCAGGCTTTTTTGAATGGCCTTCCTGACTCATATCAGAGTTTTGCTTCTACTCTTCATTTGATGATGAGAGGCAATCCAAATGCCTTAACATTAGAAGAGTTAGCTTTTTGTTTTGTTGCAAGAAGACCAGTCTAGGCAGAACAGGTCTATTATGCATGTTGTAGATCAAGCTTTCCTTGCTAATCAGAAGGGCAAAGGAAAATAGAGCTCTTCTACTAGTAAGCGGAAATCTGCAAATGCTCCACATTTGAAGAAGGAAGAAAAAGATGAAAAGAAATCAGAAAAAGAGAAATTGTTTTACAAATATTGTGAAGCAAATGGTCATGTCATTAGGAGCTATCCAAAACTGGTGGCTAAAGGGGCAAAGAAGAAAGAGGCCGGAATGGTTGTTGTAGAGGCCTCTATACCGAAAACAGAGTTTTCTAATCTTGTGTAGGATGAAGAATGGATGTTTACTATTTGCAATTTTGGCCCATTTTCTCATGAGCAGTGCATATCTACAATAGACACAGATGTTTGGTACTTTCATATTGGGGCAACCAAACATATTACCTCACAGCGTAGTTTCTTCTCTTTGCTCGAGCTTGCCCCTACACGGAATACTGTTTCATGTGCCAACAACTCCTCTTATCTTGTTATGGGTGTTGGTAAGATCATTTTCACTAAAACTAATGGTAGTTATTTTACTTTGTTAGTTGCTTTATCTGTGCTAGGGATGAAGAAAAATCTATTATCAGTTTTTGCACTAGCCAAGATTGGCTTGGTTGTGAAATTTGTTGATGATAGATGTATAGTTCATGATCTCTTGAATGGCGACATCATTATCGCTTCTAGCAATTTATGTTGTGCGTTGTATAAACTCGTAGACTAAGAAAAATCTTTAAATGATTTGGCATGTGCAATACATGATACTCACACTATGTTAGATGCAAAGCTTTGGCATGCACACTTTGATCATGTAAACGGTTTCTGGTTTTGGCATGCAAATGGTTTCTGGTTTTGGCTAAAAATTTGTCAACATGTAAAATCGGCACCCTTCATTCTGATCCACGAGGGGGAATATATGTCTTCCGACTTTAATGCATTTTTGGTTGAGCCTGGGATAAAACATCATAGTATGGTGTCGTATACACGTCAACAGAATGGAGTTTTTGAATGGAAGAACACGTCACTCATGGAGATGGTGAGGTGTATGGTCAAGAGTATCAACAGTGAGGTTTTACCACATAGTTTCTTGCTTGAGGCTATCATGTGTGAAACATATGTACTTAACAGATGTCCCATTAAAGCATTGCAGTCTATCACTCCATATGCGGCTTGGCATACTCACAAGCCATCTATTGCTCTTTGGCATGTTTTTGGTTGTTTGGCATATGCATTAGTTACTGAACAACATCGCAGAAAATTGGATGATAAAGTAGTAAAATGTATTTTTGTTGGTTATAGTTTTGAAAGCAAAGGCTATTGTCTGTATCATCCACATATTAAATGCATTATAGTTATCCATGATGTTGTTTTTGTGGAAGATGCTATTCAAGCCTTACTTTCATGTACTAAAGAGACATTTGTTAGCTCCAAAGACATGTATGATACTTTGCTGCCTCTTTTTACAAGTGAACACTCTAGTGTTGGTCCTAATGAGGCAATTTCTCTGCTTTTGTAGGTTTCATGTGATTTTCTCTCTCTCCCTCCCTCCTCTCCTGCACTCCCTCCCCCACAACCCCCTCCTCTCCCCACCCGTCCCCTCACTCTCTCTCCCTCTCTCTCCCTCTTCTCCTGCAGCCCCTCCCCCGTGACCACCTCCTATCCCCACCCGCCCCCTCCCTCTCTCTCCGTCTCTCTCTCTCTCTCTCTCTCTATCTCTCTCTCTATCTATCTATCTATCTCTCCCCCTCCCTCCTCTCCCGCAACTCCCTCCCCCGTAGCACCCTCCTCTCCCCACCCATCCCCTCCCTTTCTCTCCCTCTCTCTCCCTCTTCTCCCACAACCCCCTCCCCCGCGGCCACCTCCTATCCCCAATCGTCCCCTCCCTCTCTATCTCTCTAGCATTCTGCAATGGGATGTACGGGCTCAAGGTGACTTTGTCAGCAAGCTTACAAGCCATAAGTCAGAAGTATGCGGATTGAAGTGGTCTTATGATGACCATGAGCTTGCATCGGGGGACAATGAGAATCAGCTTCTTGTTTGGGGACATCAAATGACACAGCCTATGCTTCGATTTTGTGAGCACATGACTGTCGTTAAAGCTATTGCATGGTCTCCTCATCAACATGGGATGTTAGCTTCAGGAAGTCACGTTTGCAATTTGGTATCCTTGAAAAATGTGAATGATCTTGTGAGCACACATGGCCCTTCACAAAATCAAATTGTCGTGTGGCATATGGCACCCTAAATAGTACATAAACATACACTTCAACTTGCAAGTTGCATGAAGACTACAACTCACCCGCATTGAAACACCCAAAGCTTTGGATAATTTGACTACATTCTTATTGATTGCTTAAATAAAGGATATTTGATTGCAGAAGTCTTACTTCATTTTTCAAGGAATTCCTTAGGGTCTTTGAATGGTGGAAGAAGAATCAACCCTCCATCCCACCATACCTGCATCTCTCCACCCACACCATCCACCATGTAAGGGTCAAAAACTACTACAAGAGTTATGTGCATCAGGTGAATCACGCGTTCTGAGGGGCGGTACACTACAAGGGGCCACACAAAAGATGAATCTCAACTTGCATTCAAAAGTGACAATAAAAGTGTATGTGGTAAAAGTGAAAGTGGATAAATAACGGTTGCTTCCAACCATTCGTGACGACTGCCTATTTTTGAGGATCCAATTCAAAACTGGCGGCATATTTGATCTACCCCTCAAATTTTGGGCAATCAATGGGTGCATGATCAGTGGACGTGAGAAATTGGCAAGGTTCTCTTGGCCTATTGGAGCCTATAAAGGCAATGGATTTGTGTTCGTGTGGGACACATATATATAGACACGTATATAGAGCTTAGTTTCGACATCTCTTTGGGTCCCCTCTTGCACTCTGTGGCTACAAGCCTACTATGGGAAGTCACTCTGTGGTGAGGATACACAGCGTGGGCTTCCGAGTTGACGACTAATAGCACTGCAGTGTAAAGAAGTGGTGTTTGAGTCAGTGGTCTTTTCGTGATCTTCCATTAGAGCAAGTCTTCATACCTTTGTACTGAGTAGTGCAAGTCTTCATCTAGGTGTGTTCAGTGCAAGTCTTCATCTAGTTCTGTTCATTTTATTGGATGAATCTCTTGTATTGACTCCGTTTTGTTCTCGATTGACATGTTAGCGCAGAGCATCAGTTTTTGTAGCATTTCCTTTGCCTATGTTGTAATCATCTGTTTGAACTAAGGAGTGGTTTGTTCTTCCACTATTGTCATTTATCATTGATCTTTCCTTGAGTATTTACAATTCTATGCAATTATCATTATGTGCCTGCTCATAGAAGTGTTAAAGGGTATATTTCCCTAAGGAGAACCTTTCTTGAGTAGGCAAATTACTGGAGTGCATGGTGCATGCTCCTACTAAAAGTAGATACCCCTATACCTCCTCTATAGTTTGGCATGCACGGTGGGACACTTGCATTTATGTGAGAGGCTCTGAGCATAGTAAATAGTCCTTTTTCAGTATTGTTGCCCAATTGCATTTTGCAAGTAGGTACATGACCCATACGTGAGTAGATAAGGAACCTCTTCATGTACGAAGGAGCCTTAACAAGTCAGCTATATCTTCGACTAGTGAACCAACATCCCCGCCACCTCCTTTAAATTTATGCATTGATTTGGGTGCGACACCACTGTCAAAGGAGAAGAATAGGAGAACATTAGACTTCTCCTCAGATACGTAAGAGGAAACACCAGTGCAAATGGAGGATCTCTCTTATTAATCTCTTTTGGGTTCTTGGGGATGGTAGGGGTCTGGCAATGCAGAGGCCCTTTACTTAATTTTCCCAATTAACCAGTTAATCACACAGTAACTATATGTCAAGGCAATACTTCTGTTACACAGTTATAATCCTCCGTTTACGGTATCCTCACACAGTAGATTATCGTGCAATTGTTCAATCACACAATCGAACAGACTTATTGATGTTAAGATAGTATTACTGTGTTAATAGTAAATTACAACAATTCAATAAGAACAGACTTAGCAGTATTCCAAATGTCTGTAAATTCTGCACCATAGCGTCTCCATAAGATCGCAAATCACCCAGAGAGATAGTCTGGCGATCCCCACTTCCTCTCGCTCTGCAGAACACCATAATGTCTCTTCATTAATGGGTAAAAGGGTTACATCGCTTTGCTACGCCCTTTCGGTGCGTGCGGTATATGAAAATATAAGATTACATTGTGCCAATCTGGCGGCCTAACACATGCTACACATTTTCCAATAGTGTAAATGTTTGCTAAGCACTATGCACATGGAACATATTACATGGGTTTTTGAGTTGAGAGTGAGATTACGTTCCTGAAGTCTTAAGTAGGATTTGATTTTATAAGTTTCTAGGAAGAATGGTGGTGAGGCCTATTGGCCACTATAAACCATTTAATTCCTTTATGTTTGGCTTAGAAATTAAAAGCCAAATAATCCTAACTTCTTGAAAATACCTTAAGCTTAACATCGCTCTTATGGAATTTTAAATTCCATAAAAGCCCATGACATGCATGATGAGCAAGGCCCTAGACTTAAGGTAATAGTACAAAATCTTCTCTCTTAAAACCACAATACAATGGTGGTAACTTAGAGCATCTACTCTCAAACTCTAAGAAAGAAAAATAATAATGGTATAACAAAATCTTATTTTTGGAAGATAAAATAATTAGTGCTTTTGTTCAACAAAGTTCTTTGTTTTGGAGAACTAAAGAACTATTCAAAACTTTTCAAATACCATTTTTCAATGTCCTAAGAGTAAAGGACTATTTAAACGGTAAATATTATTACCATCTACTTCAAATTAAAGGTCTCATTGGCAAAGAAAGTATTCTTTTTTTAGATTACTCGTTATGGCAAAAGATAATATCTAGTTGAGTATAAACTAGCTCTATTATCTGGTGACATAAAAAGATCATTTATTGTACATCTGAACAAAGGAATCATTAAAAGACCAATCTTTCATATTAAGTCTTGTCAAGTTCTAATTACAATTGAGACTTAGTAAGCTGAAAGCCCATTGTAGCATAGGTAGTACATATGCTCTGCAATGGAAATAACACTTACAAGTCCAAGAAGTAACATATCTTTCTTGATTAGACTAAAAGAAGATTCGATCCCAAAATTCAAGCTAAAGTTACCTTAACTTAAGTGGAGGTGTAAGTCGGATGGTATGTGACATCTAGGCTTACATTACCATTGAGGTTGATTCGGTGGTTTGGGATATCGAATTTAGAGGTAATTCAAAACTTGAACCTTGGGACACTTATTTTGTATGCTTGGAGAATAGAAAGCAAAAAGGCTCTAAATATTTCTCTTAACCAGGTGGGACAATAAAAATTTGAAAATAAACTCTTTCAAATACTTCTGAAAGAGCACAATTTTCTTTACTCTTAGGTAGCTTTCAACAATGAAAACTCTTAAGAGGGGGAGAAAGCCCCCAAGAACTTGTATCTCTATGCCTTGAGAAGACCAAATAAGGAATTGCAAGGTAAAGGATATGCAAGAAATAGATAAAGTTGAAGTACTTCCTCGTATTCTAGTACTTCTTATATCTTTCATTATGTCTTCCAACTAAATGGAGTTCTCAAAGATTGGGAATTCTCAAAGAACCCCAATGCAAGAGAAGACTTGCATACAACACAAGGATTGTATGAATCTGAAGTGGGTTAGGAAAAGAATTTGGATGATTTATAAAGGATAAACGTAAAGGTATATTGATTCTTTATGTCGAGAACATAACATACGTTATAGATCCCAATAACATAGACCTAAGAAAAACGGCTTCCTCTATGAAGCATAATGGCTAGATCTCCAAGTAAAACACATGGGTAAAGCATTGAACATGAAGGGATCTATTGGAGAAAGACCTAGTCTTACCTCTTACTTTGGCAAAAGAAGGGAAGAAAGGCCAAAAGACCCAAGTAGGGTAACGATGAAGTCAAACTTGAAGTTTGATAAGATGATTCACACCACATTCAATGGTTCACCAAATATTCTGAGTATGATTAGTAGTGGTGTATCTAAGCGCCTTAGTCCTTGCTCTCATAATTTGGTACCATAGTATGAAGGGCATTTAAAAGAACAGAAAAGGTGAGAAGGTATAGAGACATAGTTATGTGGATGAAGAACCCACTGGTATGGGATGGTGGGTACAAAATACCATTGAGTAATTTTTCTTGATGGCCAGAAGAAAAAGGAACTCATGATCCAATGGAATATGTCAGGAAGATAATGTATAGGAATAGACATGTTCTCCAATTTTCCTCTCAAAGGGAAGAATTCTTCCAAAAAAAAATATTAAAGGTTATATTTCTCAATAAAATTTATCGAGAATTAGAAACAAAGAGAGGATCAACTTCTTTGAGCTTTAAGGTAAACCCCAAAGGTTGAAGCTCTAAAAGCTTCATCCACAAGTATGACTTGGAACTCAAAGAACCTAAAGATGATCTTGGGCCATGCTTGAAAGAAAGTTGAGAAAGTTCATCTTTTGGATACTTGATAATTCAAGCTAACTCACAAATAAGAAAGATCTAGTGATTATGTCAACATAGGACATCTTTAATAGTTCTAAAATATAAGGGAAAAAAAATCTGGAAGGGTCAAGAAGACCGTTAAGGTTTGAGATCCAACTAAAGATCCATAAGGATTTAGCATTGAAAAAATGATGGGAATAATCTATTTCCACTTGTGACCTTAAAGATAACAAGATAATTTACACTATGAGTTCCTATCTTGGGACGTAGTTATAAACATCTTAATCTTTTTGGAAGAAAAAGTAAAATAGATTTCAATTGGAGTCCATGATAGTTAGATTAATCTCTATGGATTCTAGTCCCTTAAAGTGGATTCTCAATAGTACGTAAAGTTTTCAAAGAATGTTGAACCCACTTTGGCTAAGATATTCTCTTTAAAGATAAAGAGGATGTTATATCCTCTTAGAAATCAGATAGATAATTCATTTATACCATTCTATTGGTTGGAATAGATTCCCCTCTATGTTTGGAGACAAATGTTAAATGGGAAAATCCACCCATTTTACTAAGCCTAATGGTAGAAAGTATGTGTACATCTAGGAGGAAGTGATTTTTGTAGGGATTATGAAAGATTCATCTTTCTTTTAGATCAAGTTCGATTTTGACTTGAAGTATGAATCTGATAAGAAAACCTTAAGTAGCATTCATCTATTTTGCTAGGTTCATGCACAAGTGGTGCAAAGCGATGGACCAAGCTACTAATTTATGTGAAGTCACTTTGTATCCACCTAATTCACATGTTTCAACTATGGAGAGCCAAATGGCACATGCATTAAACAAGGAAATAGGCAAGGATGTTCTCCTCCACCCTTTTCATTATTTCCATAGTTTCCATTTGAATTAGTTCTTTTTTGTGTGCAAAATAGATGGAACTTTGAATGATTGGGACAGGGAAGTATGTTGCACATGGATTCTCCTCTTTTTAGATTCAATCGGGGCAGAATTACCCTTTTTAATTAAGAGGCATACTTAGAGAGATGAAAACCATGATGCTTGAGATTGATCATGGGGCATGGGGCAATACCCCAAGGTATATATCTCCACTCATTTCCGAGGACGAAAATTCTTTTAAGGGGGCGAGAATGTTGTATAATTACATGGGTCTAAGGGGTAGAACCCTTGGGTGTCTAGATGTGAAACCCTTGGGATTTATGGTTTATTTACCCCTTTTGATGGGTCTTAAACCTTAGGGTTGATTCTCTAAGGTTGTGTATCTTACGCTTGATTGGAAGCTTCTCCTAGCCGCTTGGTTTGTACGTGAGAGCTTGGAGAGTCTTCTTTTAGAAACCATGAAATTTCATGTGATTTCCTAAGCTTGGAAACCATGTGAATACCTTAGGGACCCATGTGATGGAAGGTACACATGTCCTCTTGAGAGGGACTTACCCCCTTCGACTTGGAGCTATATATCGGAGGGGTTGGCTGGGTGGAAAGGCATCTCTCTTGCTAGTGTGAGTCTATCTAGTTAGTCTTCTTAGTTTGTGTGGAAGCTATGGAGCTCTCACACAACATTTATGATTGAGTCTTCATGATGCTAGAGATGCATTTGATGCGTTTCTCTATTAGCAAGCTGTTAGATGCTTGATTTACTTATGCATTACTCAGCCATATATTCGGTTTGTTATCTCATAGACAAGCAAGTTTATGCATTGCCTAGGTTTCAAGCATTGGCTAGTGGTTAAGCACTTGAGTGGTACCCAACCACTTGCATTGTTTGATCCCAAGGGGGGATCACTACTACCAGATTTGCATGCTTTTTTTCTATAGTAATTGGGCTTGTTGCTATGACAGTCGTGTGTCCACCAATGGTTTTTGCTTCATGCTTGGTAGCTCATGTATATCTTGGTTGAGCAAGATGCAGCCTACTATGGCCACTTCCAATTGTGAGGCTGAGTATAGGACAACTTTCATAGTGACTATTGAGTGTGTGTGGCGCAGATGCATTATGCCTAATTTGGGTGTCGGTCAGTCTTCTGCCACCACCATCTTCACTGATAGTCAGAATGCATTGGCAATTGTGAGGAACCTTGTGTTCCATGCTCGCACTAAGCACATTGAGGTGCATTATCATTATGTCAGGGAGATGTTCTCTGCTGGGGAGAATAGCTTGGCATATGTGCCCACACAAGAGAACATTGCAAACCTTTTCATAAAGGCTCTACCTAGGGAGAAGTTTGAAGCTTTCGGCAAAGCTTTATGCTTACTTTCTTTTGTGGATTGATTCCACATAGCTTGGCACTTCCTTATACATGAGTGCCAGCTCCTTGTTCATTGCATCACTCCCATGGGGAGATTTTTTTATATATTAAGGTATTGATTTGTATGAACACTCTAGGACTACTAGGGCAGTTTTTTCTCTGTTTAGAAGGTTTTTTCCCTGGCTTGTATATATGCCTATTTCCCTAACGAGCTACTTATCTTTGTACATTCTACTGGTAATACATTCCGCATTGTGTGTTGTGCTCCAAGCTTTTTCTTCTTCCTTGTGTTGTTCATGTGCTTCCACAGACGTCTAACTCCAACAATATTGTAAGCTACGTATTTTGTTCTTTAAATTTTCTAAATTTATATTTTCATACATCTAACTCCAAGAATATTGTAAGCTACCTATTTTTTTCTCTAAATTTTCTAAATTTACATTTTCATACAGGCGCTGCATTCTAAATTCAACTCTAAAGGAATTAAACAAAATCTTTGATTAATGTCATTGAATTATACATATCATTTCACTTCTACCAAAAGTACTCTTTGGATCTTTCCAAACCCATATTGCGATTTTGCAATATCTGGCATTAAACTGGATTTATGGAGACATAGTCTCACCATAGATGTGGAAGTTTATAAGGCACAAGTAGAGTTTGTTAATAAGCCATATGAGAAAAGAGAAGTTAGGTAAAGATAGGAAAACATATGAGGGAAACCCTTGTCTTTCTGTTGATTTCACTGGCAGCTAACCCAAGATATTCTAGAGATATCTGATATTTTGAAAGAAACTGGGAAATCTTGCAGTTAACCCCACTTGTCTGAAGTTGAATCTATTGGATGCGATAATGAAAGAACCATTGGTTTATAAAGGGAGGGACGTATTGTAGAGTAGTGTTTAAGAGAATTTTGACAACAATAGTTGGACGACAAATATAGGGGAAAACAATAGTTGGACGACAAATATAGGGGAGTCTAATATAGACGATAATGTAGGGGACGAATATAGGACGACAAATAAGACGATAATATAGACTGTAAGTGATGTACATGAAACTAATGCAAACAACAATGCTCAGCTTTTTGCGGAATAATGAACGACAACAATGTACTGATCATGATGATGCATTGATCATGCGACGATGCCACTCGTTTAAGAAAAGTAGCAAAGTTAATGCTTGGGTTATCAAACTAGACGTAAAATAGCTGTACATAGTTGGACCATTCCATAAGCACGTGGAATGAAAGTATCTTCAAGGTATTGGCTGCAACTTGGCAATAAGTTTTAGGTCTTCGCTTTGGAAGATGTGAAGGTTCAAATTTTATTGAAATTTTATATCGCAATGACTTAGCAATTCGTTGATATATTATGTGTCTTGAAATTCCTTGTAGATCAAGCGCGTATCCCATAAACATGGTATATCATCATGAAAGAATAGAAAATGATATTGGGTTTACGATCAATTGGTATGGCAATACGATCTGATACTCACAACCACACGTCGATACCAGCGCAAACTGCACATCCATCACGATAACAGAAGACATCATGCCTACCAAAAGATCTCGCCTGCAGGCATCAATCGCATCCTTATCCCAAAAGCATCAAGCAAGATCAGCGAAGGGATTGTTTACTTGCATTGTGTTAGTACTCAGGCTTCAGGCGGACCTCGAAGACGAAATCATCCATTGTACACCTTGTAGTTGAGCCAAGGTCAGCAATGTCGTCCTTCTTTAAGCTTGGATTAAATGCAGCAAAGGAACTCGCTAGACTGGCGAAGGATGAACTGAAAGAGCCTCTGCATAGACACTTCCTTGGTAATGAGGACTACGACCTGATTTCATTCGGTACGTATAATTAACAAACCCTCAGATGCCCACTCTTTCGTTTCCACAAAGCTTTTGAAAGTACTCATCTCAATGGTTTCTGATCTGTAGACGGTAAGGGCAAGATCATCGAATCCGACGACGACGACGCAGAAGAAGAAGATCCTGAAACCCTGCAAAGCAGAGTTTCAGAAATTCATCCTCTGTTAAAGCTGGCAATGGAAGCATACTCTGACAATAGCTTGGCTGGAAACCCCAAATTTCCTTTTGTCAGAAAGAGCCGTTTAGTCAAAGACGTAAAACAGCCAAGTGAATTGTTTCTCGGTTTGCGGGCGAATACAAAGGTTCATGTATGTCTGCTCGAGGATGGCTCGCTGGCTTTTGTTTTCAGGGGCACTGAGATTCTGCACCTCAGATCGATACTGCAGGATATGGCGACCAATGCTCTTAAAATCCAAGTACCGCTAATCCATTACAACGGGTTCGAGGAGATTGTGTACGATGGGAGCCGGGAACAAATAAAAGTTCACCAAGGCTTTCTGCTTGCACTGCATGATGTAACAAAGACATCGAGGTAGGTTTCGTAATTGGGTCTAACTAGGGGGGATCATTGATCAATCTTGGTACATTCAGACGTCTACACAACCTTGGGCTTGAATGAAACGCCTTCTCTTGTGCCATGCAGAAAGGACGAGAATATACGACTTGTTGCAGACGGTCTAGGAGCGCACGCAGACAACGTCCGTCGTGTCATCTGCATTGGGCACAGCCTTGGCGGAGCGCTGGCAACGTTATGTGCCCACTGGTGTCGGCACGTCGGACCATCGGCTCCCCGCGAGTAGGGAATCACAATTTCGCGGCGGATTTCAAATATGGTGTAGTGACGAAGAAAAGAAGCAACCGTGTGGTGAATAAAGGTGACATAATTTCCCATGTTCCGCGTATCTCAGTTGCTTGTCCATACAAACATGTATGTGGACGCATACATCTGCTGCCAGATAGTAATAGGAAGGGCAAGATCGCCATGGCCGTTGTCGTTCTTCTTGAATTCACTCATTTTTGCTTCCCTCTATGGCGACGTAAAGTGCACTATTCTCCGTTGTCGTTCTTCTTGATTTCACTATTCTCCTTTTTATAGTATGAGACACGTGGCAGCTTATACTACAAAACCTCCAATCACTTATTCAGGCTGCTCACATTGATTGCCTTGTGCACGTCTTTTTTATGTCATGTATATTCAGTCATTACATGTATATGCTTTCTGTAGAAACGGTAGAAGTAAAATTTTATAATAATAAATTTGTAGTCCCATTTTCAGGCTTCCATATTTTTTTTTGAGCTTATCTCATTGATTGTCTAAAAGAGGGGTACTATTATGGCTCTCAACTCTCTTATTAATAAGTTGGGGGATTTATTTAATGAGAAATCCTTGGACAGCTTATCCAAACTCATCATACATTGGTGCTTCCAAGTCCTTCATACCCTCACTATTGATTGTATTTCACAAGGTGCTTGAACAACCAATAGCTTCCTTAGATAGCTTGTTTCCAAGATATGAGAATCCTTTGCAAGGAGATCCATATGATTTTTCTCTTCGACCATGCATAAAATCAGACCAAAGAAAAATAAAAACATTGGCATCTATGTGGAATAAATCAAGGTAAATGCACCCTCGATAACGTATCAATCGAGTTCCTTCCATGCAGAATTTTTGAACTTAGAACGGGCCAACGAGGAGCTTCCAAAGTAATTGAAATCTTATCTCCCATCTGATCTAGGATAGTTAGCCATATGATATTTCTGCTTTAGGGTTAAAGAAGAGTCTATTTTTTTCTATGTACTTTGGAGTTGAATTTGATGGAGTTACCATTCTCTTAGAAAATGTTGCTTCTTTAAATTCAAGAATCTATAATTATCCCTTCTGAAAATCTTCAATTCTCTTTTGGATTACACATCAGTTATCAAACCCCTAATCTCTTTGAGTTATAGACACGGTGCCCTTCTTGTTCTGGCCTTCTTATTTGTGTTGGCCTTGTTAAGTGAGCCTGCCAGTTACCTTGCGTTGCCCTCTTCTAATCTCTTACTACAATATCATATGAAGTTCAATTTTCTATTTATTCATGTCTATCCAGATACGTATTACTAGATGGAGGAGAGAGAGAGAGAGAGAGAGAGAGAGAGATGGTTCCAAAACCATTCGGTTCGTAAGTATTTTCCACCTTGGAAGGAACATGCATGAGGAGGCGGTCGGGCTTTGCTGATTTGCAAGCAAAATGTTCTTTCAGAGGTAGAGAGTGTCTTAGTTTAGGTATGTTCTCCTTGAGATGTACTTGAGATGTACCAACCTCGCTATGAGATATACTTGTCTATGAGATGCTTCCAAGCTTCGAAGGGATTCTAGAAGATGAAATGGAAAAAGAACGTTGGACATTGTGCCTTGGACATTGTGCCTCTCATGTCATAAGAACATTAATATTTTGTATAGCATTGCAGATGTACCAATATATTTCAAAGAATCATTATATTTAATCTCTACTCTTCAGTTCGTTTTGTTTCTCCAAGCAGATTTAATATCCTTGAGAGCAATTATAAGACAATCAAAAGCAAATACAAAGAAGTCTCAAAATCATCTCATCCCTTCATGGATCCATCTTTTTGAAGCAGATTTTATACATCTGAAAAACATTTCTATGTGTAAACGGGGCTCCGCTCTCCTTTCTTTTTAGAGTTTTCTTTTTTGCAAGACATGCTTTAAATTAGGACTAATTGAATTATGCGTAAAGCACAATAAGTGCTGACATATTCCATGGTCACTAGTTTTCATGAACTAGTGAGGATTTGCTTCCAATCATTGCAAATGTGTATTTCAAAATGAAAGTGCATACGATCTCATTTTTTCTCTATTTATGTAATGAAGGTAGTGCCCCATCCACAAATTTCTTCCACGAGCTTATGGTACTAGATTTTCAAGTGAGTTCTAGTGGAAGACATGATTTCAAGTTTTTGCATATTTAGATATATGGAGCCTATGCATACACTAAACACTCTTAAGTATAAATTTATATAGAGGTAGGAAATAATGCAGGATATATTGCAAACGTCCAAGGTATAGTTTTTGTCATTAATTCGAATGGGGATATCATAGAACTCTCAAATATGTTCTACGTGTCAAATATGAAATCATATATTCTTTCACTAACTTCTATCAATGATTAAGGGCATGAAGTATCTTTTAATAATATAGGAGCCAAGATTATGGGTAGTAACAAGAACATCATTAGGATGGGCATATTAAGGAGGAATATATTTATTTATTTATCTATATATTTATTAATTTTTATTTTAATTTATATAATTCTAATTCCTTTCTTCTTATTATTTGTTTGTTCTTTGTGCAAGACTTTATTATGGCTGAGTTTGCCCTTCACTTTCTGAAGTGATAGAAACTCAATTCGTTGAATTTGTTAGAGATTTGGATTTAGAAAGACTCTTTATTAAAGTCTGCACCTACTCTGGGGCACTGACGATGTGAGTAGGGATGTCATAGCTATTTTTCCAAGCTATGCATGATAAAGTTTAATTCTGATACTTCTTGTTTAGGATAGACATAGAAGTTCACGATGCAGTTTTTGTTTCATTTTGTTTTTGTTTAATTTGCTTATATATATATATATATATATATATATATATATATATATATATATATATATATATTTGCTTATATATATATATATATATATATATATATATATATATATATATATATATATATATATATATATATATATATATATATATATATATATATATATATATATATATATATATACATATATATATATATATAGATATATATATATATATATATATATATATTTGCTTATATATATATATATATATATATATATATATATATATATAATTTTTTATTTATTTATGAAATTATTATTTTTTATTTATTTTCTTTTAATTTAATTTCTATTTTTATATATTTATTTTATAATTATTTTTATTTTATTTTTATTATTTATTTTTAGTTTTTTGTTTTTTTTTGTGTGTGTGTGTGTTCGTGTTCATGTGAGTGTGTGTGCATCTCTTTTTGTATAGCTTTTCTTTCTTGGTTGTATTTTCCATGTCTTATATTGGTCTTACACATCTATGTTAGTTTTATTTGTTAAATTTTCCATTGTGTATGTGTTTGTGTTCTCTATCGTGAGTTCGTAAGTTTGGATAATTTTATACTTACAAAGGTATTTATTAAGGAGGAACAACATCTATGAGATGTTTGCTCTTACATCCCCTAAAATTGTGGGAAGAAGTATGCTATGACATGAGAGATTCGGCGATATCGGATACATGGTACTAGATGAGATGCATCACAAGGGTATGGTTGCATACCTGCTATCGATTTTAGATACGAAGAAACCATGTGAATCTTGCATGATGGGCAATCAAGACATGAAGGTTTTTCCACAAGAAAGAAGAACAGTGCAAGATATTCTCTTGAGATGGTGCATGTTAACCCATGCAAAAAAGCACATGCATAGGATTTTGATCATTTTTGTACCTCATCTTACTCATCGATGAATATAGAAGGAAGAATTTGGCGTATTTCCTTAGTGATAAGGCTCAAGATTTTGCATTGTTTAAAAAATGGCTTCCACTAAGCAATGAAGAAGATGAAGAGATTCAGGATAGAGAGTGGTGGTAGCTCACATCAACAAAGTTGGAAGATTTCTACAAGACTAAAGAAATCAAGGATCAACTCAAAGTGGCACATAGCCTTCAACAAAACGGTGTTGTAGAATGTCAGGACTGAACAATCATTGACTTGGAAAGGTGCATGTTGAAGGGAAAGGGTTTGCCAAATAAATGTTGGTCAGAACCTCTCAACACTTTTTTGTATATCTTGAATCAATGTTACACCAAGGAACTTAATGGAAAGACTCCACAACAGGCATACACTAGCAAAAAAACCATTAGTTTCCTTTTTCAGAGTATTTGGAAATGAACATTATGTAGGTGTTGTCGATAGGTAGAGAAACAAGTGTCAATAAAAAAACTATCAAATGTATCTTCCTAGGGTACAATGAGGATAAGAAGGCTTATCACCTTTTGTACATTGGGGCTTAGAGGATGATGGTGATTTGTGTTAATATATTTAGGTAGTGATGTGTGTGAACACTCCAGGACCGCCGGGGCACTTTTTTCCCTCTTTAGGAGGTTTTTTTCCCTCGGCTTGTATATACGTCTATTGCCCTAATGGGCTACTTGTCTTTGTACATTCTGTAGTAATACATTCAGTATTGTGTGTTTATGCTCCAAGCTTCTTCTTCTTCCTTGTGCTATTCGCGTGCTTCTGCAGACGTCTAACTCCAACAATTGGTATCAGAGTAGGTCATCGCTTCATCTAGGGTGCCGTCGACACTCCTCTGTTTGCACTCTCAGAATCGCACGAATTTTGGTGAGCATACTCAGGGTGTTTCCGAGATCAAAACAACTTCGCTCTATGGTCCCGAAATCGCGATCTGAGCTCGTTTCGGCCTCCGAACGCACTATCGTAGCGCTTGTGTAGGCTATTTCGTCCTTTTGTGCCAAAGGTATATACTAGCTTTTGTTCGCCAATTTAAGCATCTCAAAGTCTGCTACAGGTCTAGCAGAACTTGTCTGGGTAGTTCTGTTCAACTTTTTCAAATACATTCAATTTTCTGCATCAAGGTATTTTAGTCACCGGCCATGGTTGAAAGCGGTGATGTATTACGTATGTTGGCTGTTGAGGATAAGTTGGATGGTACCAACTACCCATTATGGGCTTATATGATGCAACATGTATTGGTTGCAAAAGGATTGGGGAACATTGTGTAGGGTGTTGAAAGACGTCCTGTTACACCTATAACAATAGGTACTACGAATACAAGTGCTGGAGCTGATGAAGATGGTGTCGAAGATGATATTGTGCAGATTCTTTTTCGTGTTGTTGTTTTTGCTGCACCTACTGCAGAGCAAATTCGTTGGGATGGCAGAGATGCCCAGGCACATGCATTGATAGCTTTTTCTGTCAAACGTACCATTATTCCTCATATTTGCTCTTGCAGAACAGCTAGGGATGCTTGGGATACACTTACCACATTGTACCAAGCTAGGAACGAGGCTCGTGTTGCTTACCTCCGAAAATAGTTGGAGAGTGAGCACATGAATGAACGTGATTGTATGGACAGTTTCCTAACGTAGATCAAAGATTTGAAGGAACATTTGATTTTCTGATGATGAGGTTATACTAGATAGCTCACTTGTGTAGACCATTCTGAATGGTCTTCCTGATTCATATCAGAGTTTTGCTTCTACTCTTCACTTGATGATGAAAGGCAATCCGAATGCCTTATCGTTTGAGGAGTTAGTTTCTATTTTTTTGCAGGAAGATCAGTCCAGGTAGAACAAGTCCATTATGCGTGTTGCAAATCAAGCTTTCCTGGCTAGTCAGAAGGGCAAAGGAGAATGGAGCTCTTCTACTAGTAAGCAGAAATCTTTAGATGCTGCACATTCGAAGAACCAGGATAAAGATGAGAAGAAATAAGAAAAGCAGAAATTATTGTGCAAGTACTGTAAAGGGAATGATCATATCATAAAGAACTGTCCAAAACTGGCTGCAAAAGAGGCAAAGAAAAAGGAGGCTGGAATGGTTGTTGTAGAAGCCTCTACACCAAAAACAAAGTCTGCTAATCTTGTACAGGAAGAAGAATGGGCGTTTACTACTGTTTGTAGTTTTGACCCATCTTCTCATGAGGAGTGCATGTCTGTAGTGGACTCAAATGTTTGGTACTTTGACAATGGGCGACCAAACATATTACCTCGCATCGCAGTTTCTTCTCTTCACTCAAGCCTGCCCCTAGAGGGAATACTGTCACATGCACCAACAAATCCTCTTATCCTGTTATGGGAGTTGGTAAGATCATTCTGAATACTACTGATGGTAGTTCTTTCACCTTGTTAGATGCTTTATTTGTGCCAAGGATCAGGAAGAATCTGTTATCAATTTCTACATTAGCCAAGATTGGCTTGGTTGTTAAATTTGTTGATGCCAAATGTACAGTTCATGATCTGTCAAATGGCGATGTTATTATTGCTTCTGGCATTTTATGTCGTGGGATGTATATGCTCATAGACTATGAAAGATCTGTGAATGATTGGGCATGTGCAGTTCATGATTCTCAGGCTATGTCAGATGCAAAGCTTTGGCATGCACGCTTTGGTCATCTGAATTTTGCTAGTTTGCTACACCTGCAGAAATCTGATATGGTGTCTTCTTTGCCCAAGCTTGAGGCACCTAGAAAACATGTATGTGAAGGCTGTATTTTGGGAAAAATGCAGCATTCCTCCTTTCCAAAAGATGGTTCAGTTCGGGCTACGCAGAAATTGCAGCTTGTACATAGTGATGTCTGTGGTCCTATGCAGACACCTTCTTTTGGAAACTATCTTTACTTCGTGACTTTCATTGATGATTTTTCCAGGCATGCATGGGTATATCCATTGAAGGCAAAGTCTGAAGTGTTTTTGTGCTTCAAACAGTTTTTGGTTTTGGCTGAAAATCTGTTAGCATGTAAAATGAGCACCCTCCGTTCTAATCGAGGGAGGGAATATATATCTTCTGATTTTAATGCATTTCTGGCTGAACGTGGGATAAAACACCAGTGTATAGTGCCGTATACACCTCAACAGAATGGAGTTTCTAAACGAAAGAACAGGTCACTCATGGAGATGGCGAGGTGTATGGTCAAGAGTCAGGCTTTACCACATAGTTTCTGGCTTGAGGCTGTCATGTGTGCAGCATATATACTTAACAGGTGTCCCACTAAAGCGCTGTAGTCTATCACTCCATATGAGGCTTGGCATGACCGTAGGCCATCTGTTGCTCATCTGCGTGTTTTTGGTTGTTTGGCATATACATTAGTGCCTGAACAACATAGCAGAAAATTGGATGATAAGGCAGTGAAATGTATTTTTGTTGGGTATAGTTCTGAAAGTAAAGGCTATCGTCTGTATCATCCACAGACTAAACGCATTCTGGTTAGCCGTGATGTGGTTTTTGTGGAAGATGCTATTCAGCCATTGCTTTCATGTACCAAGGAGACATCTATTAGCTCCAAAGACATGTATGATACTTTGCTGCCTCTTTTTATAGGTGGACAGTCTAGTGCTCGTCCTAATGAGGCAACTTCTCAGCCTTTGCAGGTTTCATATGATGATGTAGATCATTCCATTTCTGATGCAGATTTACATGATGCACTTGTTGATGAGAGAGCTGATATTGAGCAGGCAAAAACTATGCCAAAATGGTTGGTGCAGACTTTGCGTGACAGCAAATTAGATGCACCTTTGTCATATTGTACTCGTTCAGGCTCTCATAGTGCCTCCTTTGCATCAAATTGCTATGCTATGGCTGCGTCTAGTCTCTGTGATGTGAATGAGCTTGTTTCTTTTGATGAAGCACAAAATTTAGAAAATTGGATGGTTGCTATGCAATCTGAATATGATGCTATAATCAAGAATGATACATGGTCTTTATGTGACTTGCCTCCTGGCAAGAAGGCCATTGGCACTAAGTGGGTATACAAGCTGAAGCGTAAACCTGATGGTACAGTTGACAGGTATAAGGCTAGGCTTGTTGCAAAGGGTTATGCGTAGGAAAGAGGCATTGATTTTGATGAGACCTTTGCACCTACATGCCGTATGACTACTGTTCGGAGCATTTGTGCACTTGCAGCCCATCATGGTTGGAATGTACATCAATTGGACATTAAAATAGCATTTTTTAATGGTGACTTGCATGAAGAAGTGTATGTTTTTCAGCCCCATGGCTTTGTGTAGAAAGGGCATGAAAACTAGGTGTGCAGGTTAAAGAAGGCATTATATGGTTTAAAGCAAGCACCAGGTGCTTGGTATGAGAAGATACATGCCTATCTGGTTGCACATGGTTTTGAGAACAGTACAACTGAAAGCACCTTACTTGTTAAGTGTGCTAATGATGTGCTTCTGATCATTGTTCTCTATGTTGACGACATGCTGCTCACTAGTCCTACTGAGAAGCATATTCTTGATTTCAAGGCTGATTTGCATGAGTCATTTGAGATGTCTGATTTGGGGCATTTGCATCACTATTTGGGCATTCAATTTATGCAAGTTGATGGTGGAATGTCTTTGTGTCAAACGAAATATATTGACACATTATTGCAGCGTTTTGGCCTTGAAGACGGTAAGCCTATTGCCACTCCTTTGGAGACAGGTTTACGATTGAGTCTTCATGATGTTGGAGATGCAATTGACGTTGTTCTCTATCAGCAGGCTGTTGGATGCTTGATTTACTTATGCATTACTCTACCACATATTCAGTTTCTTGTCTCACAGATGAGCAGGTTTATGCATTGCCCAGGAGTCACGCATTGGTGTCTATGACACTCGTGTGTCCACCAGTGATTTTTGCTTCATGCTTGGTAGCTCATGTATATCTTGGTTGAGCAAGAAGCAGCCTACTGTGGCCACTTCCAGTTGTGAGGCTGAGTATAGGGCAGCTTTCACAGCTACTGTTGAGTGTGTGTGGCTCAGACGCCTTATTGCTGATTTGGGTGTTGGTCAGACTTCTGCCACCACCATCTTCACTAACAGTCAGAGCGCATTGGCAGTTGCGAGGAACCCTGTGTTCCATGCTCGCACTAAGCACATTGAGGTGCATTATCACTATGTTTGGGAGAGGTTCTCTGCTAGGGAGATCAGCTTGGCATATGTGCCCACGTAGGAGAACATTGCAGACCTTTTCACGAAGGCTTTGCCTAGGGAGAAGTTTCAAGCTTTCCGTAAAGCTTTGGGCTTACTTCCTTTTGTGGAGTGACTTCCACATAGCTTGGCACTTCCTTATACATGAGTATTAGCTACTTGTTCACCGCATCACTCCCAGGGGGGATTTGTTGATATATTTAGGTAGTGATGTGTGTGAACACTCCAGGACCACCGGGGCACTTTTTTCCGTCTTTAGGAGTTTTTTTTCCCCCGGCTTGTATATATGTCTATCGCCCTAATGGGCTACTTATCTTTGTACATTCTCTAGTAATACATTTAGTATTGTGTGTTTGTGCTCCAAGCTTCTTCTTCTTCCTTGTGTTGTTCGCGTGCTTCCGCAGACGTCTAACTCCAACGATTTGAATGTGGTGTTTAAAGAGGACTAGCCACATGCAATGGAAGAGGAAAGGATAGATTCAACTTTATCATTATGCAAAGGGACAATGCACTATGAACTTGGATCAAGACGTATCCCTTCTAGAGAAGAGAAGAAACCAACATCTTTAGATGATAAGTGTGAAACTCACTAAGGTATCATCACACAAGTGAAAAGTCCATTGTAGTACTACTAGGTGAGGAAGCTCTATGATTGAACAAAGCTCAACTTATATTCAGTAGAACCGGTTCTAAATACACAAAGGTGATGCGAGAGAATAAAAGACCATAGATTAGAAAGCACCCCTATTGTAAATAAATCCATGATGTTGAAGCTCAAACAACAACACAAAAAGAAACCAACCAATGTGGAAGATCCGTTCTACAATATGAATTAGATGGGCTCCATGCAAATGGAGTATGATAATCTCATGAAGAATGGAACTTGGGAGATAGTGGATAAATCCCATAAACACAAATTCATTGAGACCAATGGATTTGGAAGCTAAAGTAGAAGGTTGTAATGTTGATATATTTAGGTAGTGATGTGTGTGAACACACTAATATAGCCGGGGCACTTTTCATCTCTTTAGGAGGTTTTTCGCACTCGTCTTGTATATACACTTATTGCCCTAATGGATTGTGTGTTGTGCTCCAATCTACTTCTTCTTCCTTGTGTTTCTTGCATGCTTTCGAAGACCTCAAACTCCAACAATTGGTTTCAGAGCAGGTCACTGTTTCATTTAGAACGTCATCAACATCTTTCCAATCACATTCTCAAAATCATATAAAATTTGGTGAGCATACTCAAGGTAATTAGGAGATCAAAACAGTTTCTCTCTATGGTGCCAAAATCACGATCTAAGCTTTTTTCAGCAGCCAAATGCACTCTTAGAGTGCTTTTGTAGGAGATTTTGTCCTTTTGTGCCAAAGATATATACAGGTTTTGGTTCGCCAGTATAAGCATCTCAAAGTCTGCTATATGTTTAGCAGAACGCAACAGGGTACTTCTATTCAACGTTTTGAGATACAATCAATTTTCGACATCAAAGTATTTTAGCCAGTGGTTATGGCTAAAAGCACTAATATATTCTATATGTTATCTATTGAGGACAAGTTGGATGGTATGAATTACCAATTATGGGATTATATGATGCATCATGTATTGTCGCAAAGGGACTATGGAATATTGTGTAGGGTGTTGAAAAATATCCTATTACACCTACAAATATAGGTACTAAAGATGATGCAGATGCCATAAAAGACGGTGATATTCTGCAGATTCCTATTTGTGCTACGGTTCGTGTCGCATCTACTATAGAGAAAATTTAGTGGGATGGTAGAGATGCTTAGGCACATGCATTGATAGCCTTGTCCATCAAACATGCTTTTATTCCTCACATTTTCTCTTGTAGAATAGCTAATGATGCTTCGGATACACTTATCACTTTATACTAGGCAAGGCATGAGGCTCGTGTTGCTTACCTTCCAAAGAAATTGGAGAGTGCACACATGAATGAAAGTGATTCCATGGACAGTTTTCGGACAAAGATCAAAGATTTGAAGGAACATTTGATTTCTATTGATGAAATCTTGCCTCATAGTTCACTTGCATAGACTATTCTGAATGGTCTTCTTGATTGGTACTAGACTTCTACTTCTACTTTTTTTTTGATGATGAAAGGCAATCAAAATGCCTTGACATTTGAGGAGTTAGTCTTTTTTCTTTTGCAATAAGATCAAACTAGGCAGAACAAGTCCATTCTGCATGTTGTAGATCAAGCTTTCCTAGCTAGTTAGAAGGGCAAAGGTAAATGGAGCTCCTCTACTAGCAAGCAAAAATCTTTAGATGCGGCCACGAAGACGAATATCCTTTGCAAGGCTCTCATCACTGGATATGTTCTTACCATGACCTTTCATGAGCTAGCGCAAAGGCTTCACTTGCCCATGGATGGATCTAATATAACAGATTGCATCCCAGTCATTTTTATGCATGAGCTCTTCCCCAAGGAGGAAAGCTGCAATGAGTTTGCGATATCAACATGCCCTAAATTAGAGCACTGCATAACCCACTTCCTTATCTTTGATCTCAGCCTGCAACATAAACACTATGGTATTTCATGGCAATTTTATTCTCACCTACTCCCTACTACTAGCACCTACCCGATTGGGCACTCTTAATTTTCAAACTGACCCATAAGGAATATCAGACAATAGTTCAAAAGCTTAATGGTAACTCACCCACTTGCTTGCATCTCCCTTACTTCTTCACCATTCTTTTTCCCCAAGAGATTCTCGTCTTTCCATATTGTGATCTTGTGTATTAAAAACTATTAATGTGTGTGTGTTATTTGTCTTACATGATATGGAAAATTATTTAAGAAGAAATGATTTAATGGAGCTACGAGACCAAGTACTATGCCCATCAATTATCATTATTCCATATAGAAGAATGTCCCATATTACCTCCTTAAGGATTTGCTAACTACTGAGATGCCATATCCATCAATGATATTCCAATGCATCAAATGGAATGAGTCCATTGCAAGTCACAACTATTTGACCAACTTTGTGGGCCATTGGTTGATGCCAAATTTACTTGGGAAGCCAAGATGGACTTTGGCAACAAGTGAAGTTGATTGTAGGTCTTTGCTCGAGAGTTTGAGGCCTTAGAAAACTTTGAGGATTTACAACCACCATGGAAGAAAGTTGACATGAATGAGTATCTCAATGGATCTTTTCGTAGACGAGATTTACTTATATGCTATTCTCTAGCTCATACTTTACTATTAGGGGAAAACATGGATGTCTTACAAGCTTCTCTAGTATCCACTTTACCTCAAACCAAACCTTGGGGAAGTTCCATAGAACACATAAGTTGTTATTAGAAGCCTTGAAGATGTTTGAAACACATATCCCATTGAAGAAAGAGACTCTTGTTATAGAAAACATTAGAGAAACCTAGGTAATGGAGGTAGCATATATGTTTTCCTTCACCCTTATGTTGTCTACTGAATAGAGTATGTACATACAAAACTTTAACATTTTTTCTTAGGTAGGATTGTTTTATACAATCACCAAAAATTTAATCTCCTCATTGGATTATTGATCAATTGTATGCAATAAATCACAATGCATCACGAAATAGGTTCCTAATTGATTATGTGGGACCACATGCATCATATATATGTGTTAAGTGTATGATGCGCTAATTGGATATGTATTAACAAAGGCACAATTAGAAACCTTCGAAGATAAAAGATCCTCCATGTCACATGAACCCAGAAAGTATGTTTGACAACATAGCATGCCTTCAGTTGACTAAGAACATTCTCACAACTATGCATTCTCATACAGGGCCTCACCCAGTAATCCTACCTTTCATGATTCTCATCCCTCTTTTGAATGAAATAGAACTTTCAAAACTAGTTGTAGCACCACAAGTAGAAACCCAAGGTGTAAGTGCACAACGAGCTTCTCTTGATCTTCTAGTGTAAGGCACTGTAAAAGGCTTTTTTCTCCCAATAAAAGGTGAGAATTTCCATGAAAAAAAAATTCATTCGCTTTCGAAGTGCGCCTTATAGAAGGCTTCCAAGATTTGGAGTATTTAGATATTGAATTTGTTTCACAAGCATAGGAATGCCTTAGCTCGCACAATCACAAACATACAAAGAAGAAGAGCCTTTCCTACAAGAAGAAGAAAAAGATGATAGTTTCGATTATACAAATGCCTGGTCAAGATTATATGCACGCATTGGGGAACTCAGCGTGGAACCAACTCAATAAAGAGGGAGGTCATGCCTTGTTACATCAAGAACTCACTTGAAGTGGATTGGATGAGGTATTTATAGAAACTATGCATATTCTATTAAATATGGATATTTTTTTCGATGCCCTTAGATTCTTGAAAAAGAAACACCCTATTTGATATAACCCAAAATGTGCTTGCATTCAGCCATGCCCCAATTCCAATATATGACTTTGAACTCTATGCAAACATTCCTACTAATCAGTATTGCAAGTCAATATATGACCACCCATCACATAAACTGATATTTCTGCTCTAGACACCTCTTCCCATTCAACCATCATCGTCAAGTGACTTTCAAAAGATTCTGAAGTCATCTTACACACCAAACCACCAACTTGACCTCTTCACATGCCATTCCCATTATGAATCAAATCTTACCACCATAACCACAACACTACATCATGGTACCAACATTTTCAATTTTAGCAACCCATGAGCATCCCTCATATAATCCGGCTTTCGAATCTTTGTGTAGGAATATACGCTAGAACAATTGACCACTAGAACAACTTAATGGATTGATTTTTTAACCACTATAGATCAAAGGTAGTCAACAATGATTTCTTGGTTGGAGGAACCAAAGAATGCATTTCCTATATTTTTCCACAGAGACTGTAATTTAATTCATGCTGTTACGATGAAATCCCTCAAGGAGTGTGCACCAAGAAAATTTTTTTCAAGTCTATTTCTTTGTTTTTTTTATCA
This sequence comes from Ceratopteris richardii, assembly GCA_020310875.1. Taxonomy (NCBI): domain Eukaryota; kingdom Viridiplantae; phylum Streptophyta; class Polypodiopsida; order Polypodiales; family Pteridaceae; genus Ceratopteris; species Ceratopteris richardii. Next base: position 32,727,781 of record CM035411.1, on the reverse strand, counting down.
TGATATGCTATCTTGACTTCAAGAAGATGATATGGATTATGAATTGTTCAAGTTTAGGTTGATCTGATTGTTTATGCAATAAGAATCCATGTCATTTTGGTACATTAGACCTATGCATTTACATTTCTTTTAAGTTCTTTAAACCCTTAAGAACCCCAAAACCCTAACTCTGACCCATGAAAGACTAACTTCTAACCCTATAAATCCCTTGAAACCCTAGTTTCGACCCATAAAAACCTAACCTAAACCCTAGCAAAACCCTTGGGTAAAGCTAAAATGCAAATAAACTCATTAAGTTTTGTGCCTCACCCTAATCATAGTCAAACCCTAAGATGTTCCAAATACAAAACCTAGGTTGGAATCTAGGTTCACCATTTTATCTAATTCTAAATCCTTAATTTAATTACATTTTTACATAGGTGTGAAATGAAACAAAAACCTTAGTAAAAAATAAAACGGAAAAAGAAAAATAAATAAAAAAGGAGAAATAAAAGTTAGAAAAATAAAAAGAGAAAAATTTAAATAGAAACAAAATATTCAATAAAAAGAACAAGAAAGAAGATTGTGGAAATAGAAGAGATCAAAAAGGAGATTCTCTAAGAATAGAAACTAGAAGGCTAGAAGAGTCTAGAGGTCTAGAGAAAGGACCTAGGGGAAAGCTATAAATAGATACCCAATGCTCATTTGGTTTTCCCTATGGATTTTCTTGAGGTACTCTTTCTTGCCCTTTTCTTATTCATTCTTTCTTGTTCATGATTTACCTCTTTATGTTCATGCTTCTTTTCTGAGAGAGAAAGAGAGAGATTAGTCTGCATGATGTCAAGAGAAAGATGGAGAGAGTCTTCTCCTTTCATTGTTAGTATCTTTACTTCTACGAGTGAATTCTAGTATCGCTATTGGTTGTCAATCTTCTTTGCTTGCCAGGTCTTTGGAAGAATAAACATGCGAATGGCATGATGATACCTCATCCATACATGCCATACCCTAATCCTAAAATTTTCTGCATGAGTCCTCCCATCTTCCTTTCGTCAAGATCATGTTGGATATGACTACAAGAGTGCTTACATTTGCACATCCAAAGAAGAAATAGCTACAAATTTATTCACTATATAACATATGGTTTTTCAGTAGTGCTCCAACTTTGTACAGCTTAACAATTGCATGCATGAATGGTCACGTGATCAGGATAAGCTCAGGCAAAGGCACATGAAAACTTTTGTAGAGATGAACACGAAGCTCAAGTGGAGCCTAGATCTCGGGTAGACCTTAATCTTCCCCATGCATTCAAAGAAGTTGTCGATCTTTATTCGAACTCATTTGTCACCAAAAACTAAAATGATTTCGAGCATATAGACAGATAGAAAGTGGTTATGGTGTGCTCTTGTAGATGGTGTGGTGGTGGAGAGAGACGGAGAAATAGGCACTTAAGGCAGTCGACAGAGATGAAGTCGGCATTGTGTCAGAGAAAGAGAGGGACACCATGTGACTTTTTGACGGCTCTGATAGCAATTGCATAGTGAAGTGGATAGAGCAAAAGATTCAATTGCATTAGATTTTGAGAGAATTGGGGGGAGAGAGAGAGATAGAGAAAGAGAGAGAGAGAGAGGGGCAGACAAACATCGATCGCAGAAATTGGCAAACTGAGAGAGAGAGAGAGGGATATATATAAATAGATAGATAAATAGATAGAGAGAGAGAGCAACACAGATGGATGTAGGCAATTGGAGATGCACCTGAAATAGAGAGAGAGAGAGAGAGAGAGAGAGAGAGAGAGAGAGAGAGAGAGCCGTATAGACAGATGTAGGCAGTTGGAGATGCATGCAAAATTGAGAGAGAGAGAGAGAGGTAAACAAACATAGATCACTCAAATCGGCAAAGAGAGAGGGAGAGAGAGAGAGAGAGAGAAAGAGATAGATAGTTAGATAGATAGATAGATAGATAGATAGATAGATAGATAGATAGATAGATAGATAGATAGATAGATATATAGATAGATAGAGAGATAGAGAGATAGAGAAAGCAGAACAGATGGATGTAGGCAGTTGGAGGTCCACCTAAAATTGAGAGAGAGAGAGAGAGAGAGACAAAGAGAGAGAGAGAGACACAGAGAGAGAGAACCATATAGATGGATGTAGAGATGCATGCAAAATTGAGAGAGCATTAGGGGAAAAAATGAACCCTGCATGGGCCTTGTAAGGATTCCTAATTTTAAGGGATTAAGCTTAATCTTGTTCTTGCTTGAGGGAACAAAGTGCATTTAATATAGCACTTTTTAGTAGGCAAGACTAAGCTTTTTTTAAGGCCCAAGTAGCGTCATCTCTCTCTTCTGTAAAAGAAAGAGAGAGAGATTCCACTTTACACATCATCAAATCCGTCCATCTTTGTGAATAAAAAAATGACTTTATTTTGAAAAGTCACACAGTTAGTTATTGCTTACTAAAAAGGGCCCATTTCTTAATATACATGTCAGAAGTTACTTTTTTTATGGATTTTTTAATAAAATCACTCAAAATAGTTCTTTTTTCAAACTGCTCCAAAACTAAAGTGCCACATCATCAAACTCGTAACTTTCCCAACCTCAAAAAATGAGTTTTTCAAATTTTTATCATTTTCACTCACATAGAATGGAAAACCTCACCTTGACCCATACACATATCAAAAAAGTAATTTTTTCTATGTACAGATACTTCTTAGTCCATTATACATGTTATTTTGATTCTTTTCTATCTTTCTCTCTCTTACCTCTTGAATTCTAGCAGCCATGGGGTACTCAAACAATTTCCTCCGAGGAGAAGATGTAACAATAATAGGATCACTCACAAAGAATTTTTTTCTCCCATGAGATGACAATATTCATGTACAAGTAGGTGGTTCATTCTTTCTTTGTGATCAAAGATGTACTATTCATTTTACTTTCCAGTATTCATCTACTATTTTTCAGGAGGAAAAGCACACAATACCATCATTGGAAGCTCTTTGATGTGGAGTGGGAGGACACAGACACCATATTCTTCTAATGAGGTATATATTTTTCTTGATTCTCATATTTGCAAAATAATTAAACCAATATTTCCTTTGTATAGGTAATTTATCTAAGAAATAAGTGCTTCATCAACACTAAAGAAGCACTTTAAATTGTTAATTTCTCTTACTTCTCCTTCTTTTCAAAAGAATGACATCAATATTACACAATATGGATAGGAAAATGTGTGTGGAAGCATTTCTCCATGATGATAGAAGTTATTCATTAGGAACATGAATTATAAAGAGTACATGATTGATATTGCCACATAGTACTTACACATAAAAGAAAATATGCCTAGGTATGTTTAGCATGGAACCATGACTAAGGATTCAATGAAGAAATCATATCCTTAGTTTATGAAGAACTCATATACATATGCTTCTGTTTGTACAAAACAATAAATAAATAAATTTTTAATCTATAGAGGCTTCAAAAATTAATGTTCTTCTTCTAGAATAAAATCTACCTCTACTAATTTTCTTTTCATATCCCTTTTGAATTTGATTTTATATATGTTTATCTTTTTTCTACATGTTGTGGTGATACGCTCAAATTCATATTAAAGATACTAATCATCAATGACTTGGAATAGTGAAAGGTAAGGTACATTCTACATTCAGATGTTGTTTGTTTCTTTAAATTGTGCTCATTTTATTCATTGAAGTATTACATGTTGTATTGTCATATGGAGAATTTTGATGTATCGATTTTTATCAGTTAAGATTCTAGTACACTAGTGATGGAAAATTCCCACTATAGATATAATAGTAATTTCTTAAAAAGTACATGTCATATTAGTGGTTCTATGCATGTTGACTAGTTGGAATAATACTCACTTGCTTTTCTTCAAACAACTTTTGCAAGAGTTTGACTATTAGAAATGTTTTCATGAAATTACAACATAACATTGCAAGTGAAAATTGGAGGTTATCAGCAAGTCCTTTGCATCATGTTCAATGTCATGCACAAAAAGTGTTTTAGGGTTCAACTTGGAACTCAAGTTACATAAGAGGCATCATTGATTATTTTATACTAACAAGTTTTTGTGGTGTATCCTATCCATGCTCAAGGTACATAATGACCACCTTGCATGAAGCTCCATCACAGAGGATGAAGTGGTCTACATGCAACAGAGGTCACCATAGAATCATAGAGTGGCTCAATATGACAGAGTGAAGTCGATTAAGAATATCAAAATAGTTCATAGCCTCATCCATAGAATCAATCTTGTGAGCATGATGAAGATCAACTGCCACAGATGTGACCATTCATAAAAAGATTCTAAGGACATGCACAAAGGGGAATAATAGATCCACTAATCATTGGTGATGAACCATTTGAACTCAATCTACCTCCAAATGGAACATGGTTGATGAAACATGCATGAAGTAACCATTCCAAGTCATCCAAAAAGGAGACCTTCAAGGAATCATCATGAAACATATGCATATTCCAACGTCATATCAAGTAGAGGCTATAAAGTCACTATAAGGTCAAAGAACACTACCCACATATGAGAAAACAAACATACGCCATAAATTGTGTCACAATGTCAATCAAGGCATATATGTAAAATGAATAAGAACTACCAACCACATCATAGATCATATGTAGCACAACCTAAAGTTTCTCCTAATGCAAAAGCAACAAAAAAGTGAGCAAACGTTATCGATCCTTAGTGATTCAAATTTAATGCACTAGACTTTGGATATAATCAATAGCACTTCAAGCCATCCAAGAGGAAGGAGATACATTCCTTACTTCTATTTTGAAAGATATTGACTTGTGTGTAGCTCATGTGAAGATGATGACCATACAACCAAGGAAACTAGATGGGACCATACATGATTATGTAATCATTCTTGTTGAAGAGATACATTTTGTAAAATCACATTTCCATTATGATAATCTACTTTTCATCATCTTTTCCACATTGATCTATATCATATGTTCATAATTGTATCCACTTGCGTAAAGATGGTATGTGTGCAAAACAAATCCCTTAGAATCAAAACTAGTATTTGCATTGTTCAACTAGGTTGTGCATATAATAAGGTCCATGAACCTAAAATTTGAAAGAAAGGAGTTGTATTGTCACTAACCACATCATATTCAAATGTCCTAGGAAGAAGATACAAGCTGGGTTTAAGACTTCCACGATCACCATTCCACATCAAAATATCATCATCTGAGTCAGAAAAGGAGTACTATCCATCATGAGAATCATGCCCTTGATTCTTTAGGTAGATATACTACAAACCCTTTCTAGTACCATCATGGATATCCATCATCATCGTGTTCCAGTACAACATATAAAGAACTCTAAAAAGACCAATAACTATGAAGATTCAATTTCCAAAAAATCTCACAGTTACATAGCTACTTCCCGTGGAACTTATCGCTTTGAGAGGGAGGTGATGTCATAAACACAAAGGAAACCATTGTAAAACCATAATCTCTATTATATCTCATGAATGGTTTAGATTTTGGAGAAATGCATGCTACCATCAGGTCCGGAACATGCAAAAACCCTAAGATTGATTGTTTATTTGTCTAATTCTGACATCCAGAGCTTTGGGAACCTCAAAAAGCACCAGAAAAGGGGCAGCCACAGAATTGCGGGATAGGCCTCTGCACCTTTTCCCGCATTTCTGTGGCTGCTCCTTTTCTGGTGCTTTTTGAGGTTCCCAAGGCTCTGGATGTCAGAATTAGACAAATAAACAGTCAATCTTAGGGTTTTTGCATGTTCCGGACGTGATGGTAGCATTCATTTCTCCAAAACCTAAACCATTCATGAGATATAAACTCTTTTCTGGTGCTTTCATGCAAGGTCATCAAATGGTGGAAATAAGTATTACTTCTTGCAAATTTTAGGGAAATTATGCAACCAAAGAACTAGATAGGAGCATATATGACTATGTGATCATTCTTCTTGAAGAGATGTTTTGTAATGTGAATTATCTCATTGATAATTATACTTTTTCATAACCTTTCTTACACATGCTCAACTCCACATTGATCTATATCATATGTTCACAATCATATGCACTCAAGTCAACATGCTATGTGTGCAGAGCAAATCATTTATGGTTATAAACTCATTGTTCCATTGGTAAATTGAGTTGAGCACATAATGAGTTTCATGGACCTTCAATTTGTAATAATAAAGCTTCATATCCACTAGAAATAAACTTGCATGGCCTCAAAAGCACAAAAAAAGTTCATCCATAGAAACACACAGTAGGCCTCTACAAAACTTTTGCGAAGACATATCCCTTGTTTCTATGGATCCTTTTTTTGATACTTTTGAGGCCATGCAAGGTTATTTTTAGTGGATATGAAACTTTCTTATTTAGATTTTTAGAGTCATGGAACTTATTTCTAACAAGTCACTTACTCTATAGTGATCCATGCATATACAACTTCTAAAATGGGAGCCAGTATAAACAAACATAGTCACATGAGATAAAATAGTTTGCAAAATATAATTTAGGATAATATCCTCATGTCTACCATTCTTGTTGTGCCTCTATACTCCACATAAGGCAGAAATCCCCCTTTGAACTCCTCCCATTAAGGTTCTATGGGAAAATTCCATGGCACCAGAGGGCCTTTATTTTCAGCTTGAATGGCATTCAAATTGGAAAAACTTTTATGCCACACTTACCTCATGGCATCAATCACAAAGACCATTTATTACCATAAATTTTCACATATAAAACTTATCTAGCTTAGAAGTTAAGGTTCCATGGATGTTTGTTACAACTCTCAAAGTGGTTTCTCCTCATAATGGGGGCCTTATAACTTAGAGCACCATGGATCATTTGTGGTACTTGAGGAGTAAGTATTGAGTATATCTAACATGAATGGCCTTTTTTAGTTATATCCTTTGTAATTTCAAACTTCATAAATGATCATCTATTGAGAAAATATTCAATAAAATGTCAATTATTGTGAACTTGAACATACTCTATATAAAAGCAAAAATTGAATAATCACCAAGAGAAATTATAAATGCACAGTTGTAGACTACAAAAATGTGAGAGTAGACATGTTTTCATTACAAATATCAAATCTTACAAAATCTACAAATTATTGGTATCAATGATTGTACAACTTGAAGTGCTTGCAAATGCAAGAACGCATCACAAAATTTGTGATGCTCATCCATGATCTAAAGTATTTCTAGACCAATTCTAGATCAAGAGGATTTTTAGATATCTTAGTAGGAGAGAAGGGATCAGAGAAGAAGGTATATACAATATCTAACATGAATCAATTGTCCTACTTTTTACAAGGTTCTTGAAAGTGCAAAAACCATGAGATACAATGACTAGGGCCCAAGAAGTGACATTATCAGGTTGCAAAAGAACTATGACAATGAGAGTTCTGTTCCATCTTTGCTCCAATCGACAAGGACTTTCATTTTGTATTCCATTCTTCTGCCCACATGTAATCAATTTGCAAGAAATTGAAGTCATTAAAGTAAAATAAACAATAATGAAAAGATTACTTTAACAAAAGCACGAAACATTTCTCACCTTATGGCCTTGAATTTCAAATTTGGATTAAGTTAGTCCTTCAAACCCCATAATCATCAAGTGTTCTCTCAGATTAACCAAGGTCCAATGATTATTCACTAAAACAGTTTCTGTTTCATTATTGGGCAATCTAAGCTTTATTTCAAATGAATGTAAAGATCCCTCTAAACTTTGAAATGGTATCCATTTGCCAAGTTTGCACATCCAACCATCATAGTAGAATCTGATGTATAATGAAGTACATTGTTTCAAATATCGAAATCCGATACTTGTTCCACCTATTTTACAAAGATATTTATCACCTTTTGCAATTCCTTCTATCAAACCCCAATCTTCACCAAGAAGACTTTCGACTTGCTCATATGTGATATCTTTACACATGAACATGGTGGAAGTCTCTTGGAATGAGAATCCTTGGAATAAATATCCAAAACAATGAATGGGAAAAGAATAGTGCAAACCCATAGACCTAGACACTTTTGTGAATTTCAAAGAGTTATGTATATCCATTACTATCTTTTTCTTCAAAGATGATACGGACCATATATCAGGTTTTGGCCCCTCCAAGCTAAGAAGAGAATGTACTTCAATTCTCTCTACCCTTCCAAAACCATTCATTGTAGAGGGTACAACATATCTATGTGTGTAAAAGAAAACTCTATCATGTTAAAGTTGAGCAAGAGATATTTCTGGAAAGACTAGTGCACCAACATTTGCATGCAATGCCTGGAAAGTACCTGTACGACTATGAAGTGGTTGCTCTTCCACCAAAGCAGAAGGAAATATATATGAAACAAACAAAAACATATCTAAATAGTTCAGAAATATATCCGACATAAGAAAACATAAAATATTGTAGAGTAAGACTTACAATTCACAGGATATCTCATTCTACTAGAGTTTTCAAGTTTCATAGTTGCCATTGTAAAAACATGTTGTACAATAGCAACCATCCCATTGTCTCTGTGCTTCTTGAAGCCAAGTAACTTTCCCTTCCAATGAAGATCTAAGTTTCCAAGATCTCTAACTTGATGAGGCTCAACTCTAGAGGGTTGCATGTACACCCATGCACCTTTGCAGTACTCATGTGATAGCCACTGTCCATCTGTGGCTTTGATATTGTGACATCTTAATGTGAGGATTTCATCTTTCGATCGCCTAGAAGCTTTAGCTGTTGCCATTGAAGCTAAAGTTCTTCAAGCTACAACAGCAATTCGAGATAGGAGATGCAAGTAGGTTGGAGTGTAGAAACAGGAGCTTCAATGGTGTGCTAAAAAGTGAAAGTAGTGGGAAAAGATGACTTTTTGGGACTTGAGTATGAAAATGTGAGGTTTAGGAGAGAAATAACTCTTTTTTGAGAATTTTTTAAAAAACCCATTTTTTTGAGCTCAAAACATGCACGGATTTTGAATTTGGGATCAAAAAGAGTACTTTTGACCCTAAAAAGTAATGGGGGGTCCATTTTCAGGTGTTATGATGAGTTTTTTAACTTTTTAGAAATTTTGAATTTTTGGGCCCAACTGAGTTACGAGATTCCTTCTCTCTCTAGAGGCAGTTCATTAAATAAGGGAGAAATATGTCCCCTCTTTCCCCTTCAGCCTAGTATTTTATAGGGCATAGACTGTGGCTACCACCCTCTTCTAATTGATCCATCACTAATGACTCCTTAATCTAAAAGGCCCATTCAGGGTTCATTTTTGCCCCTAATGGAGAGAGAGGTCAGCAAAGTAGAGTCAGTGCACACATGGCTATGAGGAGGAACATTAAATTGTATCAATTACCTTAAACAACTGTAACAACGATTTTGAGACCCATGGAAAGGCATGATGTACCTTTTGCAAGACGTCTCCTTCATTGCTATCTCCCTCAATTTGTTGTTGCCCTAGAACTGTTAGAGAAAGATGTGGAATATTGGTGGATCCCGATAGAAAATGTGATTAGGAGCTTTATTGTTGAGTATCCAGAGTCTAGAGAAATCACTGATTTTTGAAGCATTCTACACACCTCTATCCTCAATTCTTGCTCATGAATGATGTTGTGATTGTTCCAAAGTGCAACATCTATGATGTGTTCAAAGCTTTGGGAGAAATTGATTGATGATGACTTCTCAGGGTTAGATGCATTGTTCTCAAAAAGATTCATAGAACATGACACATTCTATATGTTTGATTCCTTGATGAGAGGCCACCTCGTAAAAGTTGTTCTAACATATTTTTCCTGGCTGTCAATGAAACAAGTATGTGGTTGTCAATGAAACAAGTATGTGTTTTTCACTTATAGTTAATGCTACAGTTGGAAAGAGTCGTTGTCTTGCTTCAATAACATTCTATTGTATATTCATTTTGTTGCGCTTGGATTGAAACCCTAGTATTTCACGTTGAACAAAGTACTAAAACAAGGGGTTTTCATTTAATAAAGAAAATAGCTAATATATAAATGAATTCAAATTTAGGAACGTAAAATAAAAGTAAAATTAAGTTAATTTCAAAAAAAACTAGGATTTAAATAAAGAACAAAAGAAACGAGATAAATTCATAAGATTGGGGGAATAATGAAAAAGAAAGTATAAAGGAAAACAAAAAAAAGTAGATAAAAACGTAATTTTTTCATAAGAGTGTGTTTTTATGAAATTAAATTATACTAATGAGGGTTTTTCATCACCCCTGATGGATTTTCTCCAAAGGTTGATCTCATGATTTGAAGAAAAATAAAGAGGTGATAAGCATTTTGCAATTTTGAAGTGAAAGAAGAGAAGCTTTAAAGATCGAAGACCGAAGTGAAGAGGAGGGCATCTTTTCCACATTATCACCGAGAAGATAATTTTGTATTGAGCAATCCACAGTGTGGTGGAGTTTTTTTGTATTATCTAGAATCATTTCTATATCAATCACTATCATTGAGCATGTTTATTTATATGGCACTCAGATTCTCATGAATTTTTTAGACCATTGTAGTTCCCTTTCTCGTTCATGATACATACCTCCTACGTCTACGATCCCATGCAGCCGAGTTCTTTTCCTTTTCTCTTCAGAAGCACAGGTCGATGATTGAGCACCATATAGGGCAAGGTGCCCAACATGGTGACATCGCTCGCTAGACGGGGATGATGCACAGGGGCCTCATACAACACCGCATTGCTCTCGGAGACCTCATTTTCTTCCCAACATGTGAACCTCACATGAAGCGAGGAGGTTGCCCTTGTGATCCTTGACACTCCACCCAGTCCTTAAAAAGAGAAACAAAAACCTTGCCATCAAACAAATAATCAAGATATTTGGATTTTCAGCTCTTTGAATATCTACATTGTTCCACACACATAAAGAGGAGTTTTTTGTCTATGTGAGTCTGATCATTCACATTGTGCATAGATTTAGATCATACGGGTGTGTACTTTTCTATTGTCACTTAGATTAATAACCTGCCTCTTTCATAGCTTAGATTATAAAAAGAAGAAAATTAAAATGAACGAAATGATTGAAGGATAGTTTAGAAGATATGAAGAGAAATTTAAAGGGATGGGGATCAACATGAATGAATTGATAAAAGCAAAATTTGGTATCATTATGAGCTGAATGCAAACTATAAATGAAGCATGTGATACTATTCAACAAATGGGGATAAGCATTAAAGATGTAAATGAGGTAGTGGATTTTGAGATTTCAAAATTGAGACATAATTTTGACTTGTTGACCAACCAAGATAAGGATCTACAAATATTGAAGTGTGACCGTGAACATGAGGTTAAGTTCCAAGGTATATGTGCACATAAACAATCATTTGATCTTAGAAGATCCATTCTTAAAGTAGTACCTAAAAAATCGAATTGGGCTGAGAAGAGACATATACGATGCTTTTGGTGCGATTAGTATGGACGTTTGTTCTAAGATTGTGTGGCAAATGAAAGTGCATGCAAACATAAACTAGTAAGTGAACATGAAATTAAGATTTGTAAATATCAAGATCGATCACCTTTAGATGGGAATGTAGGAAGAGGTGGAATGAAGGAATATTTTGAGGAGACCAAGACTAAACGAAAATGAGTCCAAAAGATATGGAAACTAAAAGGATATGATAATAATAAATCTGATGAGCAAACGAGTATGCTATCTATTCAGAATCCAGAGAAATGTATTGAAGAAAACAAACGTAGACAAATAAAGGTTGAAAAACAAAATATTGAGCAAATATTAAAAGAATAAATGGAAATAGATAAAAGATGACCTGATAAAGAAATTCATTAGAAATCAAAGAAAGATTAGGATGTATCTGTTTCTTCTCTTCACTGGAGCTTGCCCCTATAGGTAATAGTGTTACATGCACCAATAACTCCTCTATTGGTAATAGTGTTACATCCTGTTATGGGAGTTGGTAAGATCATTTTAACTACTGTTGATGGTAGTTCTTTCACTTTGTAAAATGCTTTGTTTGTTCCAAGGATAAAGAAAAATCTATTAGCAGTTTCTACATTAGCCATGATTGGTTTGGTTGTGAAACTTTTTCATCACAAATGTAGAGTTCATCCATGCATGCATGGGTATATCCATTGAAGGCAAAGTCCGAAGTGTTCATGTGCTTCAAATAGTTTTTGGTTTTGGCTGAAAATTTATCAGCATGTAAAATAGGCACTCTCCGTTCTAATTGAGGGGAGGGGGGATATATGTCTTCTAACTTTAATGCATTTTTGGTTGAACATGGGATAAAACATCTGTATACAATTCCATGTACACCTCAACACAATGGAGTTGGTGAACAGAAGAATAGGTCACTCATGGAGATGGTGAGGTGTATGTTGAAGAGTCAGGCTTTACCACATAGTTTCTGGCTCGAGGTTGTCATGTGTGTAGCATATGTACTTAATAGGTATCCCACTAAAGCACTCCAATCTATCACTCCATATGAGGTTTGGCATAGTTGCAAGCCATCTATTGCTCATCTGCTCATTTTTTCTTGTTTGGCATATGCATTAGTGCTTGGACAAAATCGTAGAAAATTGGATGATAGAGCAGTAAAATGTATTTTTATTGGGTATAGTTCTGAAAGCAAAGACAATTGTCGGTATCAACCACATAAAAAATGCATTTTGGTTAGCCGTGATGTTGCTTTTGTAAAAGATGCTATTCAGCCCTTACTTTCATGTACAAAGAAGACATGATAGCTCCAAAGACATGTATGATACGTTCTTGCACCTTTTTACATGTCGACAACCTAGTGCTGGTCCTAATCAGGCAACTTCTCAGTCTTTGCAGGTTTCATGTGATGATGCATATCATTCAATTTCTGATGTAGATTTACATGATGCACTTGTTGATGAGAGAGCTGATATTGAGTAGGCAAAAACTATTCCAAAATGGCTGGTGCAGACTTTGCGTGACATCAAATTAGATGCATCTCTCTCATATCATGCTCATTTAGGTTCTCATAGTGCCTCTTTTGCATCAGATTGCTATGCTATGGCTACATCTAGTCTTTGTGATGATAATGAGCCTAGTTCATCTGATGAAGCACAAAATTCAGAAAATTGGATGGCTACTATAGAATCTGCCTATGATGTTATAATGAAGAATGGTACTTGGTCTTTATGTGACTTGCCTCGTGGCAAAAAGGCCATTGGTACTTAGTGGGTATACAAGCTAAAGCATAAGTCTGATGGTACAATTGATAGGTATAAGGTTAGGCTTGTTGCAAAGGGTTATGCACAAGAAAGAGGCATTGATTTTGATGAAACCTTTGCTCCTACTTTCCATATGACTACTGTTCATAGCATCCGTGCACTTGAAGCTCATCATCGTTGGAATGTACACCAATTGGACATTAAAACAACATTTTTGAATGGTGACTTGCATGAAGCAGTGTATGTTTTTTTAGCCTCGTGGCTTTGTGCAAAAAGGGCATGAAAACTAGGTGTACAGGTTATAGAAGGCATTGTATGTTTTCAAAGCAAGCACCACATGCTTGATATGAGAAGATACATGCCTATCTCATTGCACATAGTTTGGAGAATAGTCCAAATGAGCACCTTATATCTTAAGTATGCTAATGATGTGCTTGTGATCATTGTGGTGTATGTTGATGACATGTTGTTCACTACTCCTCATGACATGCATATTGCTCATTTTAAGGTTGATTTGCATGCCTCATTTGAGATGTCTGATTTGGGGCATTTGCATCACTATTGGGCATTCAATTTATGCAAGTTGATGGTGGAATGGCTTTGTGTCAAAGGAAATATATTGACACATTGTTTTAGTGTTTTGGCCTTGAAGACTATAAGCTTATTGTCACTCCTATGTAGATAGGTTTACACTTGAGTCTTCATGATGCTAGATGTTGTTCTCTATCAGCAGGTTGTTGCATGCTTCATTTACTTATACTTACTCGGCCACGTATTCAGTTTGTTGTCTCACAAATGAGCAGGTTTATGCATTGCTCAGGTGTCAAGCATTGGTAGGCGGTTCAGTGCATCTTTTGCTACTTGAGTGGAACCCAACTACTTGGATTGTTTATCACAAGGGGGGATCACTACCGCTAGATTTGCATACTTTTTTTGATAGTGATTGGGTTGGTTGCTATGACACTCATGTGTCCACTAGTGGTTTTTGCTTCATGCTGGGTAGCTCATGTATATCTTGGTTGAGTGAGAAGTAACCCAATGTGGTCACTTCCAATTGTGAGGCTATGGATAGGATAGCTTTCACAAGGACTATTGAGTGTGTGTGGATCAAATGCCTTATGGATGATTTGGGTGTTGGTCAGTCTTCTACAACCATCATCTTCACTGACAGTTAGATCATATTGGTAGTTGCGAGGAACCATGTGTTCCATGCTCGCATTTAACACATTGAGGTGCATTATCAATATGTTAGGGAAAGTTTTTCTACTGGGCAGATCAGCTTGGCATATATGCCCATGCAGGAGAACACTGCATACCTTTTCACGAAGGCTCTGCCTAGGGAGAAATTTGAAACTTTCCACAAAGCTTTGGGCTCACTTCCTCTTGTGGAGTGATTTCCACATAGCTTGCCACTTCCTTATACATGAGTGCCAGCTCCTTGTTCACCCGCCAGGGGGGCTTTATTGATATATTTAGGTAGTGTGATGTGTGTGAATACTCTAGGACCGCTCGGGCAATTTTTTCCCTCTTTAGGAGGTTTTTTGCCCCGGCTTGTTTATATGCCTATTGCCCTAATGGTGTTAGTAAGGAGGTAAGATCTCACAAGAAATAAATAGCATGATCCAAAGAATCCCTCTACTCATCATCAGATCTCTCTCTCTCTCTCTCTCTCTCTCTCTCTCTCTCTCTCTCTCTCTCCCTCTCTCTCTCTCTCCCTAAATGCACTACCGTAAAGTATGAGCAAGAAGATAAAACATGAATGAACAGAAATGGACAAGGAGCATACCTAGAAAGAAGATCCACAAGGACGATCCATGGGGAGGAACAACTGAGATTTAGGCAACTATTTATAGGCCCCCCATAGGACCACTCTAGAATCATCTAACCTCCTCACTCAACTTTCTATTTTTAGATTTACTTTATCTCTTTTGGACTAAGGTTTTTGGTTTCACACTTGCAATCAAATTAAATCAAATTCAAAGGTAAGACTTAGGGTAAAAATTAAATTTAAGGTTCCAACTTAGGGTTTGAGTGAGGGAAAGTTAGGGCTTGCCTATATTAAAGGTCTGGCATGTCAATTCAAGGGTTTATTTACACTTAGGGGCTAGAATTCTAGGGTTTCTAAGGCTTTGGGTTAGGTTTTAATGGGATAAAACTCGGATTTTCAAGGGGTTTCAAGGGTCAAACCCTAGGGTTTCTAAGGATTACAACTTAGTTTAATGAGCTATTTACAAATATACAAGCCTACTACATATATTTCACATGGTTCTCGTGTCACAATTAATTATCGTCCAAAACATGCATAGATTATACCCCTTTCTTGGTCGAAACATCACACAATATTCAGAAAATCAATGAACTTGAAAAAATTTGATATACACTTCCTTGAGGGATTTCCAACCGACATCCGCCCCCACTAAACCTGCACATCATCTCTATGGGCGAACTTGAAAAATCCAACGGAAGCATATCAAGGCTCTTTTGAGACTCTTTTTAATCTTAATATCTTTCTTCTTAAAAACTCAAATATGACTTCATAGACTGCATGCAACTTTATAAAGATCAGTTCAGATTTTAGAAAATTATGCTGGTATAAGCTTCACAAATGCATACTACCTTTTGGCTTTTTCAATCACACAAGTAGTCATATGAATAAACCATATGCTTCATAGATCTTCCTTTTGTTGAACTTGTTCAGTTCGAGCAACTCATCCTAAGTACTAGCATATACTGAGCTTCTACTAACTAAGTTTGTAGAATATGCCCTGTTTCCCCTATTTCTCTCCTACTATCTAACTCTCCATCAGATCTTTTTCTTCTCTTTTCATTTACCTTTTCATTTTTCTTTTTATCTTTCTTTTTCTTTTCTTTTATTTTTCACTTCATCTTAGCTCATCACTGTTCTTTTTATTTTTATTTTCACAAGTTGGCCTATGCTCAAATCGGGTGTGACTCATGGACTTGTCCGTTTGGCCAAGTGTACGTGACCTCTATGTCGACCCGACATAGCACATGACATACACAACATCAGCCCTACATGAAATCGACATCAGCTCGTGGCTCAGACCACCCAACCAGAGTGACTCCATCCACCTACCGACCCATGCATGTGCGTGACAACAAATAGGTTAGGCCTACGAGGAAACTAGCATCAGCTCGTGGCCTTGATCACCTGACCAAGGTGGTTCCACTTGCCTACTAGCCCATTGCAACGCACTAACAACACACCCATATATAGCTAGCTTGAATATGAAGGTTTTTCATAAATCATGATCTATATGGAGGTAAGATCTCACAGGAAATAAATAGTAGGAACCAAAGAATCCCACTCACTAAGCGTCCAAATCAATCAGCATATAAATGCACTCAGTCTAAGCATGCCACCACATTCCCAAGCTTTCACTTACAAAAGTCTCTAGTCTGGTAATTGAGTCCATTCATATTATTCCTAGTCGTTCATGCTTCATGCAAAACCATAATAGATATCTTCAATTTTCATTCTACATGATTTTCTTAAATTTGAACATATCTTTATCACACAAAAAAATGCAATGCAAATGCTCTTTCAGAAAGAAAACAGATTTCAAATCCAAAACATTTCACCTAATCATTCGTTTCATCTTCACCGTTGATCGATCCAGATTTTCTTGAATTTCATGATCTATCATTCTTTATCAGCATCAGCCTTAGTATCATCAGCATCCTCCAACATCAACATCATCATAATGATCATCAATCATCATCATCAATCATCAATCATCAATCACCAATCATCAATCATCATCATCATCAATCATCAATCATCAATCATCAATCACCAATCATCAATCATCATCATCATCAATCATCAATCACCAATCATCAATCATCATAATGCATCAATCATCATCATTCATCAATCATAATCATTCATCAATCATCATTCATTATTCAATCATAATCATCCATCAATCATCATCATTCATTAATCATCATCATTCATCAATCATAATCATTCCTCAATCATCATCATTCATAAATCATCATCATTCATCAATCATAATCATTCATCATCAAATATTCAGCATTATGAATCATCAATCATTAATCATCTTCATCATCATCCATCATCATAAACCATCATCATCATCAATCAGTAAGCATCATCATTATCATCCATCATCATAAATTGTCATCATCATCAGTTACTAATCATCTTCACCATCATCAATCATTATCATAAACCATCATCATCATCATCAATCACTAATCATCTTCATCATCATCCATCATCATAGACCATCGTCATCATCAATCGCTAATCATCTTCATTATCATCCATCATCATAAATGATCATCATCATCAATCACTAATAATCTTCATTATCAACTATCATCATAAACCATCATCATCATCAATCACTGATCATCTTCATCATCATTCATCATCATAAACCATCATCATCATCAGTCACTAATCATCTTCACCAATATCAACCATTATCATAAACCATCATCATCATCAATCACTAATCATCTTCATCATCATCCATCAACATAAACCATCATCATCAATCACTAATCATATTCATTATCATCCATCATCATAAACCATCACCATCATCAATTACTAATCATTCAATCATGACCATCAATCATCATTTGTCATCATTAACTATCATCATCACCATCAACTTCATCATGCGTTATCATCAATCATCATCATGCATTTTCATGACTACCATCATGAATTATCATAAATATCTATCATTCAATAGCTCTTGATCATTCTCATACATTTTCATTATGATTCTTGTTTAATCATCATTCAATATTTGCAAATATATCTTGAAAAGTTAGGTTTTTAGGTCTTTTGTTCTTTTTCAAAATCTTAGCAAGCTTTTGTAGTTGTCCTTACATTTCCCTTGATTTGATTAATAATATCATCAAGCAATTTTTTCGCTGCTTTGTTAACTTGTTTTATATCTTCTCAAGTTGTTTCTTTACTCTTTTATTGTTCAATTTGTTTATCAAGGTTTAGTTGGGATTGTAATTTCTTAACTTTTTCCTGATCAAATAGAACCTCATTAGTCAAAAGTTTTGGATTAAATGAAACATATTCATATTGATCTTTCTTTAATTTCTCTTGATCTTCTCTATCAGATTCTCTTTTATGATCTATTTCCATTTGTTCTCTTAATATTTTCTCAATATTTTCTTTCAACCTTTATCTATCTACTTTTGGTTTCTTCGATAGATTTCCTTTGACTCTGAATAGATAGCGTACTCGTTTGTTCATCAGATCGATTATCATCATGAGTTTTTGGTTTCCACATCTTTTGAAATGACTTTGATCTAGTTTTTGTCTCTTCAAAATATTACCATGCACAAGAGTACAAGAAATACAAGAAATATCATTTTGGAATGTGTTGATATATTTAGGTACTAATGTGTGCAAACAACACACTAGGACTGTTGGATCACTTTTTTCCCTTTTTAGGAGGTTCTTTTCCCTCGGCTTGTAGATATGTTTATAACCCTAACATGTTATTGATCTTTGTACATTCTAGTGGTAATACATTTATTATTATGTGTTGTGCTCCAAGCTTCTTCTTCTTCCTTGTGCTATTTACATGCTTCTGTAGACCTCAAGCTCGAATAATTGGTATCAGAGCAAGTTTCCACTTCATCTAAGACATCATCAACACCCCTCTGATCATAGTCTTAGAATCACCTGAAATTTGGTGAGCATACTCAAGGTGATTAGAAGTTCAAAATTGCTTCATTTTGTGGTGCCAAAATCACGATCTAAGCTTGTTTTGGCCTCCAAATGCACTATCATAGCATTTGTGCAGGCAATTTCACCTTTTTGTGCCAAACATATATACAAGTTTTGGTTCAATAGTATAAGCATCTCAAAGTCTCCTATTGGTTCACTAGAACTTAACAGGATATTTATGTTCAAATTTGTGAGATTTAGTCATTTTTCTACATCAGGTGTTTTAGTCAGTGGCCATGGCTAAAAGTAGTGGCGTATTCATTATATTGGTTGTTAAGGATAAGTTGGATGGTACCAATTACCCATCATGTGTATGATGCGTCATGTATTGGTTACAAAAGGACTATGGGATATTGTGGAGGGTGTTGAAAAGTGTCCTATTACACTTACAAACATAGTTTCTAAATGTGATGTAGATGGCATTGAAAATGATAATATTCTTCAGGTTCCTATTTGTGCTACGATTCTTGTTGCACCTACTATAGAGCAAATTCACTAGGATGGTAGAGATGCTTAGGCACATGCATTGATATCCTTGTTTGTCAAATGTTCCATTATTACTCACATTTGCTCTTGCAGAATAGCTAAGGATGCTTGCGATACACTTACCACTTTATACCACACAAGGAATAAGGCTCGTGTTGCTTAGCTTAGAAAACACTTGGAGAGTGAGCACATGAATAAAGGAGATTCCATGCAGAGGTTTTTGACAAAGATCAAATATTTGAAGGAGCATTTGATTTCTATAGATGAAGTCTTAACTGACATTTCACTTCTGCAGATTGTTCTAAATGGTCTTCCCAATTCATATTAGAGTTTTGCTTCTACTCATTGTTTGATGATGAAAGGCAATCCAAACGCCTTAACATTTGAAGAGTTCATCTCTGTTCTTTTGCAAGAAGATAAGTCTATGTAAAGTAGGTCCATTTTGCATGTTGGAGATGAAGCTTTCCTAGCTAGTGAGAAGGTTAAAGAAAAATGAAGCTCTTCGACTAGTAAGTAGAAATCTGCTAGTGCTGCACAATCAAAGAAGGATGACAGACATGAGAGGAAAAAAGAAAAGCAATATTATTTTGCAAATTTTTTTTCTTTCCTCATTCCCAAAAGATGGTTAAGTTTGAGCTACTAAAAAATTGCAGCTTGTTCAAAGTGATGTGTGTGGTCCTATGCAAACACCCTCTTTTGGAACTCACCTTTACTTCGTGACTTTCATTGCTGATTTTTCCAGGCTTGCATGGGTATATCCATTGAAAGCAAAGTGTGAAGTGTTTATGTGCTTCAAACAATTTCTAGATTTGGCTAAAAATATGTTAGCATGTAAAATGGGCACCCTATGTTCTCATGAAGGTCGGGAACATATGTCTTCTGATTTTAATGCACTTTTGGTTGAGCGTGGGGTACAACATCAGTGTACAATACTGTGTACTTCTCACTAGAATGGAGTTGCTGAGAGGAAGAACACGTCACTCATGGAGATGGTGAGGTGTACGGTCATGATTCAGGATTTACCACATAGTTTCTAGCTTGAGGTTGTTATGTGTGTAGCATATGTACTTAAGAGGTGTCCCACTAAATCATTGTAGTCTATCACTCCATATGAGGCTTAGCATGGTCACAAGCCATTTGTTGCTAACCTACGTGTTTTTGATTGTCTGACATATGCATTCGTGCCTGAACAACAATCCAAGAAATTCTATGATAAACTAGTGAAATGTATTTTTGTTGGGTATAGTTCTGAAAGCAAAGGCCATCGTCTATATCATCCACAGATTAAACAAATTTTTGTTAGCCGTGATGTTGTTTTTGTGAAAGATGCTATTCAACAATAACTTTTATGCACGAAGGAGACATCGATTAGCTCCAAAGACATGTATGACACTTTGTGTCCTCTTTTTAGAGGTGGAAAATCTAGTGTTGGTCCTAATGAGGCAACTTCTCACCTTTATAGGTTTCATGCGATGATGCAAATCATTGCATTTCCGATAGAGATTTACATGATGCACTGCTTGATGAGAGAGCTGATATTGAGGAGGCAAAAATTATGCCAAAATGGCTAGTGCAGAATTTATGTGACAACAAATTCGATGCACCTCTGTCATATCATACTCATTTTGGCTCTCATAGTTCTTCTTTTGCATCAGATTGCTATGCTATGGCTGCCCCTAGTCTCTATGATGAGAATGAGCCTATTTCATTTGATGGACAAAAATTAGAAAATTGGACGGCTACTATGCAATATGAATATGATGCTATAATGAAGAACAATATCCGATCTTTATGTGACTTGCATCCTAGCAAGAAGGCCATCTGGACTAGGTGGGTATTCAAGATGAAGTATAAGCCTGATGGAACAATTGACAAGTATAAGGCTAGGGTTGTTGCAAAGGGTTATGTGTAGGAATGAGGCATTGAATTTGATGAGACCTTTGCTCCTACATGTGGAATGACTATTGTTCATACAATGTGTGCACTTGCTGCTCATCATGGTTGGAATGTACATTAGTTAGACATTAAAACTGCCATTCTGAATGGTGATTTGCATGAAGAAGTGTATGTTTTTCAGCCCCATGTATTTGTGCAAAAAAGGCATGAAAACAGAGTGTGGAGGTTGAAGAATATATTAAATGGTTTAAAGCAAGCACCACATGCTTAGTATGAAAAGATACTTGCCTACCTGATTGCATGTGGTTTTGATAACATTCAAACTTAAAGAACCTTATATGTTAAGCATGCAAATGATGTGCTTCTAATCATTCTTCTCTATGTTGATGACATGCTGCTCACTAGTCCTCATGCGAAGCATATTGCTGGTTATAAGACAGATTTGGTTGCCTCATTTGAGATGCGATATTTGGGGCATTTGCATAATTATTTGGGCATTTAATTCATGCAAGTTGATGATGGAATAGCTCTATGTCAAACAAAATATGTTGACACATTATTACAACATTTTGGCCTTGAAGACTCCAAACCTATTGTTACTCTTATGGAGACAGGTTTACAATCCAGTCTTAGAGATGCATTTGATGTTGTTGTCTATCAGCAAGCTATTGGATGCTTGATTCACTGATCCATTACTTGACTAGATATTCAATTCTTTGTCTTGTAGATGAGCAAAATTATGCATTGCCCAAGTATCAAGCATTGGTAGGTAGTTAACTTCATCTTTCGCTTCTTGAGTGGTACGCGGCTACTTGGAATGTTTTATTCCAAGGGGGGATCACTACCACTAGATCTACATGCTTTTTTTGACTCTCATTGGGTTAGTTGCTACGAAACTCGTGTGTCCACTAGTGATTTTTGCTTCATGCTTGGTAGCTCATGCATATATTGATTGAACAAGAAGCAACCTAATGTGGCCGCTTGTGATGTTGAGTATAGGGTAGCATTCATGGTGCTTGTTGAGTGTGTGTGGCGCAGACGCCTTATGGTTGATTTTGATGCTGGTGAGTCTTCTACCACCACCATCTTCACTGACATTAGAACACATTGGAAGCTACAAGGAACCCTATGTTCCATGCTCCCACTAAGCACATTGAGGTGCACTATCATTAAGTGAGGGAGAGGTTCTCGGTTGGAGAGATCAGCTTGGCATATGTGCCCACATAGGAGAACATTGCAGACCTTTTCACATAGGTTGTACCTAGGGAGAAGTTTGAAGCTTTTTTAAAAGCTTTGGGCTTACTTCCTTTTGTGGATCAATTCCACATAGCTTGTCACTTCCTTATACATGAGTGTCAGCACCTTGTTCACTGCACCACTCCTCGAGAATATTTGTTGATATATTTAGGTAGTGATGGGTGTGAACACACTAGGTGTGATGGGTGTGAACACACTAGGTGTGATGGGTGTGAACACACTATATTTAGGTAGTGATGGGTGTGAACACACTAGGACCATCATGACACTTTTTTCACTCTTTTGGAGGTTTTTTCCCTCAGCTTATATATATGCTTATAACCCTTATGGGTTATTGATGTTTGTACATTCTAGTGGTTATACATTGAGTATTGTGTGTTGTGCTCCAAGATTCTTCTTCTTCCTTGTGATATTCGTGTTCTACCAGAGACCTCAAACTCCAACACAATGAACTTGACACTCAACAGTGCTACCTGTTATCTTTTAGGGATGCATAGAGATAGACACTCAGACACGAAAACTATTATTTCTCTTACACTACTCAAGAAAATACTTTGAAAAATCATACACGTAAACTAGACACTAATAAATTATTCAAGGGAAGGTAGTAAAGGTTGTTGAGGAGAATCAATTCACTTTCCTACAATCTAGGAAAAATGAAGATCTAGTTTGATCTATGATTCATTGATTTTCAAGCTGAACCACCACAAATTTGTGGAATTTGAGGTCGCTTTTTCTCCTTTTATGTGTGTAAAGCTCTAGGCTTTTACAAATGATCCATAAACAATATTTTTGAAAAATACAATAAATGAGCATAAGTAAAAGAGCTCTTGAATGGATATTCTTTTGACGTAATCCAAAAAAAAAAAATCAATGCCATAACTTTGTGCATAACCTTTATAAACAAGCCTTGCTTTATATCTACTTATTGAACCATCACTATTTCCCTTGATCCTCTACACCCATTTTTTACAAATTACCTTCATGTTAGGTTGGTTTGGAAATAACTTCCATGTATTGTTGTCATATAAAGATGCAATTTTGTCATCCGTTTCCTTAACCCATTTGTCTACCTTTGATGCTTCTATTTAAGTTGTTGGTTCCTTCTCTCCAATAAGTTTTTCCATATCGGCTTCACGTGAACATCTTTGTGTCCACCTTCTTTCACCTGCTCAATACCTTGATTGAATGCTTGTCCTATCATGATTTTCTTGCCTTTGAGATTGAGTTTCTCTTGATGTAGAACCTTCACTTTCTTCTTCCTGTGACTCAATTTCCTTTGAGAGTAAATCTAGAGTTTTCTTCAACTTTTGATTGGAGGAGTTACCTCTTCTTGTGTAATTTGACTTTTTGGTGAGCTCCTAGAACTTGGCTCTTCTTCATGAGTTCTTATATTTTTTTTTCTTTATTGACTTGTAGTTTATGCTTACACCAAGATTTATCTTCCTGAAAATGACATCTCTTGAAACAATTACCTCTTTAGTATCTAGCTTGAAACATCTATATCCTTGTTGCCCTTCTACCATACAAATGAAAATCATTTTCTGTGATCTTGGATCAAACTTTGACCTTCATTGTTATGGAACATGAACAATGCATATGGTTCCAAAAATTCCACAATTTGAAAGATTTGGTTTTGATCCATAAAACACATCATAAGGTGCTTTTGTACATGATTTTGAGTAGGTGGTACCTTGTTCATCACATAAACTACCATATTGCATGCTTTATACTAAAGAGTAAGTGGTAAGTCCTTCTCATTTAACATGCAACTACCCATCTCCAAAATGTTCTTGTTTCTTCCTTCAGCAACACAATTTTTTTGAGGCATGTATCTGTTTGTAGTCTCCTTCTTACTTCCTTTTTCCTTCAAATATGAAATAAATTTATGAGAAAAATACTCACCTCATCCATCTCACCATTTTTTAGTTTTCATATGTGATCGATAAGCCTACCTAGTTTCTTTCGATTAAGTGGGTATATGATATGGAGTCAATGAATCACTACACTTACGCATAGTTGTATCCATTTCTGACATTGTTCATATGTTTAGTTTGTAGAAAGAATCTCAAAAATGTTTTGTATGTTTTACTTTTTCTCCTACATAGTGGTTGACTTTACTCTTTGACTCTATTATTGCTTTGAACACATACATTCTCACACAATCCTTCTAGTTATCATTGGTGTTCATTGATCCATTTTTCTAGCGAGAGTGTGTCAAAGTTTTCCTAAAATGTGACACTTGGTTATTATTTTCAGACCATTAGTGTTGTTCGGACTATTCTAACTCCATTATCTTTTTATTCAGTTTTCTATGATCATGGCATGACATATCTGGAGCCCATTCCATGAATCAAGGTCAAGTGGTAGTGTTCCAAAGAGGAGTTATTATTTGCAAGGCAAAGACCATTTTGAGATTTGGAAGTTTGATAGGACAAGATTTTTTGTATGGAAGAATTAGATTAAAGATATGCTAACTCAAAGGTCTACCATTTGATTGCACTCAGAAAATAATGTTTAATTTGTAGTATTGGACTATGAAAGTGTAGAGGATCTTTGAAAGAAGTTATACAATATATATGAAAATGAAAAGGCATCAAATAAATTTTATTTGATGATAAGGATATATGACATTTGAATGAAGTTCATAGATGGTATTCCTCATCATTTAAATGACTTTGATGCTATATTTCTTAGTTACATGCTCAAAGATTCTGGATGAATAAAGAAATGAAAGCTGTCTTGTTGCTATGCACCTTGGTATCATCAGGAAATGTGTTTTGCACAACTATTAACGATAAGACACCTAGAGGTAAATAGGTATGTGAGGAAAAATGTGGAAAACTCTTTAGTGAGGAGATCCATAGAAAGTGTAAAGTTGGCACCTAGATTGGGGACATATAATGTTCTTGAATCTTACCAGGGAAAGAATGAGCAACCTAATAGGAGCAAGAAAAAGGAAAAGAATGATCAACGGAATAAAAGTAGAAGTAAAGCAAAGAAGAGGGATATTGAGTGCCATTGTTTTCATAAGATAGGATATATAAAGAAAGATTGCTTTGCATTAAAACTACTAATGGTAGAGGATACAATGCTGATGGGCATGTTACTTGTACCATCTAGTTGTACTATGAAGATATAAGAAATGAGTGCTGTTTTTTATATGGTTTAGGTGTTGACACTTGACACTACTGTGCCTACTGAGGCTCTTACGGATAATTCTGTTTCCTACACGTGGTTGCTAGTTCTAGATGCTTCTTTCCATGTGAGACCACATAGAGAATGGTTTTCTACTTATGCAGCAAAGAGTGTTGGTACCATAAGACTTGTTGAATCTTATCATTGTGGTGTTCTTGTGATCTGAAATGTGGTTGTGCCATTCATTAATGGTTCAAAATCTACTATGCATAATATATACCATGTACCTGAGTTATTAGGTAGTTGGGTATTTTTCCAAGACAATCGCATCTTTGTTGACTACATTCATCACCTTTTCATAGTAGGGGGGTTTACATATAGGATTAGTTCCTAGGAACAAGTCTATATCATGATCCAATTGCTTACGAGAGGACATAAGCCATGAGGAAGCTATCATAGAAAAGCATCCTAATAGTTATTCATTAAACACTTAAATTTAAACTTCTCATGGTCAGACAAAGGAGATGAGAGATATGGAACTAGATTCATTTTATAAATATTATTTACGTCAATTTGAAGTATCATAATAACTTTCACTTCTTGAGTATTTACAAGTTTCTTGAGTTCCATACTTGAAATCAAGGGAGTACTAAGAAAATCATGTTCCCGTTGAAATAGGTAATGGATTCCATTCCTTTCAAATTCCAAAGTATTTGATACAAGTATCTTTAGTTCCATAAATGAAATCAAGGATTTTTTTTTTGCCATTGGGTGCTTTGACATTACCAATGTTTTCCACATTTTGTTTGGTATCATCCCCTATTTGTACTTGTGGAAATCTGAAAAAGAGGAAATGTTTAACTTAGAAAGCTCCCATAGCTTCTGAGAAGTTTTTTTCTGCCATTGGGTGCTTTGACATTACCAATGTGTTCCACATTTTGTTTGGTATCATCCCCTATTTGTACTTGTGGGAATCTGAAAAATGGGAAATGCTTAGTTTAGAAAGCTCCACAACTTCTGGGAATCTGAAAAAGAGGCATTTCTTATGGGAAGTATGAAAAAATAGGTCTTATTCACATTTCATGTTGTTGCGAACATTTGTTTTATGTAGGGTACAAGTTTCAAATTATGTAAATACCTTTGGGAAGTCTTCACATACTTCAAGAAGGCTCATATTATTCATAAAATGTAGCAAAAATACCACGTGAGTTCTAGAACATGATGAGTCAAATTAGTGAGTCACAAGGGAGCTTCAGTGGTGTCCTAGTGGAAGGTCGATGTGGCTAGTTCTCAAAGTCCATCAATACTTTGCTTATTTGAGCACTTGAGTCATGTAATACCTCCATCCAAGTGTCTACCACAAATTTAGATGTATTAGGAAGGTTTTAGATTAGTTTCCCATGCTATAAAAAGAGGAGAAAAGTCGTGATCTTGTGGGATGTCCAAGAGAGTCATATGTGTATCTCTACACTATTGTAGTTTTGTATGCAGAGATTGCAGAGCTTGTATCTCCCTCATTATATATCCAAAGTACATGTTTGATAGCTCATTGGAAAGCTCTTACTGTCTACTTTCTTCCTGTAAATTTTCATAATCATTGGATTTGTGAGCTGAGAGAAATACGCTCTGCAAGTAGTGTGTGTTCTCTGTTTTTTATCCCTGCTGAAGGTCTCTGTTTTTTATCCCTGCTGAAGGTCTCCATTTTGAGTTAAGAGCAGTAGTCTCTGCAAGTGATGTGTGTCCTCAGGTTCATCTCTGTTTCAAGGTCTCCATTAAAGCTGCATATTGCAGAGGTCATAGCTCATTGTGTATTTATCCATTTGAGGTGTTCTATATCTTGTTGGAAAGCTCTTAGAGTCTAGTTTATGTGTGTGAAACAGTTTTGGAAAATTCCAAGTGAGTAAAGAGAAATTTGCTCTGCAAGAAAATTGGTCTGTGCATACAAGTTTGTGAAAAAGTCAACTAGGTCCTGTTGGGTTTCACCTACTTCTAGCTGTACTTTGGAGATCAATAAACTCCAACATTGGTATCAGAGCAAGTACTTGAAGGCTTGGAGAAGGTTATCATACGTTGACGAAGAATTTGGAGCTATCAAAGAAGCAGTTCATCATCAACACTACACAAAGGTAGAAGAAGATTGCAAGGAGGCATCTGAAGCAACATCTAAGCAAAGAAAGGTGCACATACCTCATTTACAAGGTAAATATTATATTTCTTCTCATCACACACATTGGAAAGGAGGCTTAAAGGAGGAAGCTTAGCATTTGTATTATGGGAGACCAACATGCACAAATAGAGAAGCTTGATAAGACCAATTATCAAGCATGGAAGTTTAGAATCACAGCATACTTGCAAGGTAGAGGCTTGTATGGTTTGATTGACGGCACAGATATCAAACCCACATTACCAGAGGACCCAAATCAGCAACAATTGAGGGAGTTTAGACTTTGGAATGAGAGAGACAAAAGGGTTATATTCATTTTATCACAAAATATTCAAGATTCAATGGTAGGACACATACAAGATCTAGACACAAGTAGAGATGTTTGGCTTGCATTGGAAAGGTTGTATGCTACAGGTACAAGAGCAAGGAAGATTCAACTCAAAAATGAGTTGAATAACATAAAGAAAGATACAAGGACATCGGTCAATGATTACATATTGAAAGTTAAAGAGATTGCAGATCAACTAGGATCAATTCAAGCTCATGTGGAGGACGACGAATTGGTTGCACATACTCTCAACGGACTCAAAGATGATGAGAGATGGAAACCCTTCATTACTTCCGTTTATGTCAGAGGAGAATTACCAGATTTTGATCAACTTATTACCCTCATGGTCACGGAGGAGATGAATCTAAATGGTTCTACTTCAAATCAAAAAGGATCTCAAGGACAAGCTCTTTATGTAGGATCATCAAGAGGTGGAAACAGAGGTGGAAGAGGTTCAAATAGAGGTCGAGGAAGAAGGAGCGATGATCAAAGGACTTCAAGTGGCTTCTTCAACACAAGAGGAAGAGGAAGATCAAGCGCTAGAGGTACGGGAGGCTACTACAACTACAACCAAAGACAAAGGAGTGAAGATAATAAGAACAATTGCTATATATGTGGAAGGTATGGACACTATGCCAAAGATTGTTATCAAAATGAAAATAATCAAGGTGGTAATCGAAGAGGAGTCTATTCAAGAAGAGGTAAACAACAAGGAAATTATGCAGTTGAAGGTAAAAGTGATGATTATGATTCTCTTCTTATGATGAATGTAGAAACTAAGATGAATTGCAATAGCGATGTATGGTATGTAGATAGTGGTTGTTCTAATCACATGACTCATGATGCTTCGTGGTTTTCTAATATGCATAATCCGTCATGTAAAGGTCATGTTGAAACAGGAGATGATACAACACATAAGATTATGCAGGTTGGAGATGTTGTTATGCAGGATAAGAGCAAGAAAAATTGCTTGAAGGATGTACTTTATGTGCCAACGATAACTAAGAATTTGATGTCGGTTGGTCAAATGGTAGAAAAAGGTCTACAAGTGAGATTTAATCATGCAGGTTGCTTCATTGAGGATCCAAAGCAAAGGAGGTTAATTGCTAGAGGTAAAAAACAAGGTAGATTGTTTACATTCAAGGTAAACCCAAATCATACAAACTATTTCTCTTATGGTATGCATCGAATAGCAGAGCTTGATCTATGGCACAAAAGGATTGGACACATGAATGTACACAGGTTAAAGGAGCTATCAAAGAAGAGGATTGTTGAAGGATTACCTGATCTTACTAAGCAACATATGGTGCATCTTTGTGAAGCATGTCAAATGGGTAAGCAGAGTAGACAACCTTTCAAGCATTCAAGCTATGTAAGTGATGGTTTGCTAGATCTCATACACACAGATGTGTGGGGACCTACTAAAGAGGCATCCTTGGTTGGTAATAAGTACTATGTATCATTCATTGACGATCATAGTAGAATGACATTTGTGTATTTTATTAAACATAAGAGTGAGGTCTTTGATTGTTTCAAGAAGTTCAAATCATATGTCGAAAAGCAAACAGGAAGGTATATTAAGAAGCTAAGATCCAATGGAGGAGGAGAGTATTTCTCTCAAGCTTTTACTGATTTTTTGTATGATGAAGGTATCAAAAGAGAAGTTACATGCAGGTATACTCCACAACAAAATGGAGTCGCAGAAAGAAGAAACAGAATCATAGCAGAAGCATCTAGAAGCATGCTTAATGATATGTGTTTGCCTAATTATTTTTGGGCTGAAGCTGTTAGCACAAGTGTTTACATTATGAATAGAGTTCCGACTGCTGGAGTTCATCATTTGACACCATATGAGGTATGGCATGGAAGGAAACCAAGTGTAAGTCATTTGAAAGTATTTGGGTGTGTATTTTATGTACATGTACCTAGTGAGGTGAGATCTAAACTTGATGCGAAATCAGAAAAATGTATATTTATTGGTTATGCAGATACTCAAAGAGGATATAGATGCTATAATCCTCATACCAATAAGGTTGTTGTGTCAAGAGATGTAAACTTTGATGAATCACTTTCATGGTATGCAGATAAGAATTGCTTGCAGGTCATGGATGAAAATGAAGAAGGTGTGGTTGAAGGACATGAATGCATAGTTCAGCCATCAGGAAGTTTAAATGATGAAAGGAGTGGTTTAGATGAAGAAAGAGGATCACCTTTCAATGGAAGATTAAGGCAAGAGTCACCTCCAAGTGTTAAAAGTAAAGGTAAACTCAAACTTGTTGAAGTTAATGATGAAGGAGAGGAAATTAGTGATGTATGTGAGTATGGAGAATCATCAAAGGTTCCTAATAAGAAAGGAAGAGCATCTACATTGGAGGTAAGAAGAACTTCAAGAGTAAGTAAGCAACCTCAAATGTATACTTATGAATCTTTCATGAATACTCATTATGCTTTTATGACAAAAGTTGAGCAGGAAAATGAACCCACATGTTATGATGAGGCCAAAGGAGATGAAAAGTGGGAGAAAGCAATGAGAGAAGAAATGGAAGCACTACAGGATAACAAGACTTGGAATTTAGTTCCAAGTACACCAAAGCAAAAGGTAATTGGTTGCAAGTGGGTTTTTAAGATTAAAAGAAATAGTGATGGTAGTGTGTCTAGATATAAGGCTAGACTTGTAGCAAAAGGATATAATCAAACTCAAGGTGTGGACTATGAGGAAACATTTAGTCCAGTAGCAAATATGGCAACGGTGAGAACTTTGTTGGCTTTAGCTGCAAGTAAAAGGTGGAATATATATCAACTCGATATAAAGAATGCCTTTCTTAATGGTGAGTTAAATGAAGAAGTGTATATGTCACAACCAGATGGTTATGTGGATGCAAAATGTCCTAATCATGTATGCAGGTTAAAGAAGGCATTGTATGGTCTTAAGCAGGCACCAAGGGCATGGAATGCAAGGTTGGTAAAGTATCTTATGCTGCAAGGATACACAGTGAGTCATGCTGATCCTTCACTTTATGTAAAACATGTAGATGGCATGTGTGTCTATGTATGCATTTATGTGGATGACTTGTTGATTACAGGGAATGATGCAAAAGCAATTGATGAGATAAAAGGTAATTTGGGAAAGGAATTTAAAATTTCAGATCTTGGTTTGCTCAGATACTTTCTTGGGATTGAAATTGTGTATAGCGATGAAGGTATGTGGTTGATACAAAGAAAGTATATATGTGATATGCTGAAAAGGTTTGGTATGCAGGAATGTAAATTTGTTTCTACTCCAATGGAATGTAATGTAAAGCTAAGCGCAAAGGAAGGTGATGAGTTGCATGATATGAATGTATATAGATCCATGGTAGGATCTTTGATTTATGCAACAAAAACTAGACCTGATATATGTTATGCAGTGGGAGTATTGTCACAGTTTATGCATGAACCTAGAGTACCTCATATGCATGCAGCGAAAAGAGTGCTTAGGTATTTGAAAGGTACCATGAACGAAGGATTATTTTATAGTCATGATGCTGATCTAACTCTTAAAGTCTTTAGTGATGCAGATTGGGCTGGAAGCAAAGATGACAGAAGATCCACAAGTGGATATGTGGTAATAGCAGGAAACAAGACATTAACATGGAGTTCAAAGAAACAGCCTACAATTGCTTTATCTTCTACAGAGGCTGAGTATAGAGGTTTAGCATTGGCTACTACTGAGGTTATGTGGTTTAAAAAGTTGTTTCATGACTTGAATGTGCAGGTTGATGTACCACTGATATATGGGGATAACTTGAGCAACATTCATATGACCTCAAATCCTATTTTTCATGCTAGAACAAAGCATATAGAGGTTCACTATCATTATGTTCGAGAGAAGGCCATGAACAATGAAGTGCAGGTTTCTTTTGTTGGAACAAAGGATCAAGTTGCAGATATCTTCACCAAATCCTTGGATGGACCAAAGCTTCAAAGATTCAACTATATTCTTGGCATGAAGGAAATACCCTTTGAAACTTGAGGGGGAGAATGTTGCGAACATTTGTTTTATGTAGGGTACAAGTTTCAAATTATGTAAATACCTTTGGGAAGTCTTCACATAGTTCAAGAAGGCTCATATTATTCATAAAATGTAGCAAAAATACCACGTGAGTTCTAGAACATGGTGAGTCAAATTAGTGAGTCACAAGGGAGCTTCAGTGGTGTCCTAGTGGAAGGTCGATGTGGCTAGTTCTCAAAGTCCATCAATACTTTGCTTATTTGAGCACTTGAGTCATGTAATACCTCCATCCAAGTGTCTACCACGAATTTAGATGTATTAGGAAGGTTTTAGATTAGTTTCCCATGCTATAAAAAGAGGAGAAAAGTCGTGATCTTGTGGGATGTCCAAGAGAGTCATATGTGTATCTCTACACTGTTGTAGTTTTGTATGTAGAGATTGCAGAGCTTGTATCTCCCTCATTATATATCCAAAGTACATGTTTGATAGCTCATTGGAAAGCTCTTACTCTCTACTTTCTTCCTCTAAATTTTAATAATCATTGGATTTGTGAGCTGAGAGCAATACTCTCTGCAAGTAGTGTGTGTTCTCTGTTTTTTATCCCTGTTGAAGGTCTCCATTAAACCGCAAACTTGCAGAGGTCATATCTCCTTTTGTATGTATCCAAATCATGTGTTATTTGGCTTGTTAGAAAGCTCTTTAAGTCTAATTGTATTTTGGAAAGTGGAAAAGTCATTGGAGTTTTGAGTTAAGAGCAGTAGTCTCTGCAAGTGATGTGTGTCCTCAGGTTCATCTCTGTTTCAAGGTCTCCATTAAAGCTGCATATTGCAGAGGTCATAGCTCATTGTGTATTTATCTTGAGGTGTTCTATATCTTGTTGGAAAGCTCTTAGAGTCTAGTTTATGTGTGTGAAACAGTTTTGGAAAATTCCAAGTGAGTAAAGAGAAATTTGCTCTGCAAGAAAATTGGTCTGTGCATACAAGTTTGTGAAAAAGTCAACTAGGTCCTGTTGGGTTTCACCTACTTCTAGCTGTACTTTGGAGATCAATAAACTCCAACACATGTGACATTGGAATCAGTGACTTACAGCTGTTACATTTTGAATGTATTGAGATCTTAATGGGATGAAAAAAATTTAACAGGTACAACTGCAATGTGAAGGTGAAAATCATATGACTATGCTTAAGGAAGAAGCTCTCCAATACTCCAACTCATGATCACCCAATGAGAGGGGTTGCAGCTCACTTTCTCTCTTCTTGTTTAGCTATGATGACTTATTTATGATTGTCTCCATTCTTGGAGAGGATCGATGATTCATGATTCTTGAATCCATTCGTGACCGTGGTTGATCATTGACCCTTTAGTTATGCTTTATTCTTGATTTTGTGAGTTGTTCTATGATCGATGATGATGATTCTTATGTTCTTGTGAATCTTAGACAATCTTTATCCTACTCCCATCTTTTTTGTTGACCCTAACCTTTCCTTACCTTATACTAAGTTTAGAACGATAATTATTCTATATGGATCTCTCAATATGATTAGATACCCCTTGGATTACTCGAATAGTCTTGAAATAATTGGGGTTGGAGGAGGGGAGGCTCTAAAAGGAAGTCTCTTATTCATCATTCCAATCGAATGAACTCCTTTAAAAATTCTCATAAGTTTGATTTCAATTGTTTTTGTTGCACGAGAACATCATTGTACATAATTTGGGTAGTCTTTGCAAGCTCTTCCATATATATTTTCTTGTGTAATTATGCATAAAAGAGGTTACCATCTTTCTACCCTTGGTTGAGACATATTGTACCAAGGGGATGCTGCATAATTTGACAGTATTTGCATTTGTACAATAATGTCTTAGAGGATATGCAAGATATATTCAAAGTTCTCCGATTGTAGGGATAGCTCAAGCATATTGCTTCACCAAAAAAAATTGAATGAAAGGCTTATGAACCTTAATAAGCTCAAGAAATCAAGTTGGAAGGAACAAACGTATGCAAATTTGGAGGACTAAATAACCAAGAGTCACTCCAAGCAAGAGACATGGACAAAGGGTGGTTCAAAATGTTAAGCTAGTTATATAAAGGTGCACAGAAAGATCTCAGGCCTATTGAAGCATCATCCAAGATCTTTTTAGGTGTGTGTGGATGATAGGAACTACTAGATTTACAAGTTCCATTGGGATATTATTTTCGTGTATGAGCTCATTGTCTTGTGTATATTTTCTCCTACCCCTTCTAGAAGCTGCCCATTTTTTGTAGATAGTCTATAAGGACTACATTTTTTAGTATTAATATTGATTGCAAATACCACAAGAAGGTCAACCCTCATGATCCTACTAGGGTCTCACATACCAGCATTGAAGTGGGTGAGGAACATACGTGTGTGGTGCAATTAAAAAAAGTTACCAAAAGTATATGATAGATAAGCAACGATAAACGCTAAAAAAGTCCCTCTAGTAGCCTAATGTCTATTTCAACATCTACAATGGAGACATTTAAGTTTGAATAAGAAACTAAATCACAAATCAAAATTGAACCCGAAGCCATTCTAATTTTTTGGATGATATAACAATGCAAGAACCCACAACTGGAATTTCACTAGAACCTATTTCGGTGGAGTCTAGTCAAAACTTCGCATCAACCGTTCTTACTAGACATTTTTCAATTTCCATCCTATCTGGATAGATCGATCCATAAGATAGTGATTGACATCTCTCGATAAAGAGTGACCATATCTACAAGGTAGTGATTGGCCATAGCCACGGGCCATTTGATCTTTTGATTGAGATTAGCAAGCAATCCAAGGTGTAGGTGTTTGTCCAAGTGTTGGAAAAACAATGGTTCACTACATGTTTATTGTTGTGCATCAGAGGACTCATTCTCCAAAGAGAGGACTATTAAGAAAAATTTCGCTCTGAGGGATGCCTTACTATCATCAAAACATCATTTGAAGTACAATTTGCAAGCATTGGAGGATATATAAATTCAAAGGCAAGAATGCTATCCCCAATGTAGAACTAGAGGAGGCTATATACATGGGCCCACCATTAGGGCTTAAAGATAAAATCAAAGGATATTATGTTTGCAGGCTAAAGAAGGTGCTCTATGGTGCAAGAAACCAACAAGGGCATGGAACCATAGGATCGCATCTATCTACTTATGTTTATATGTAGATGAATTTATTATTATAGGTGATCATGAAGAAGGCATCAAGGAAATCAAGGAGAGATTTTGGAAGGAGTTCAAGATCTCAGACCTTGGAGACATAAGATGCTTTTCTAGGTATTGAATTCATATCTAAAGATAATGGTATCTCCCACCTACAAACGAAATACATCTTTGACATATTGAATAATTATGAAATTAAATGATGCAAACATTTGAGCAATATTAAGGAACTCAATATTAAATTAACTTCAATGGAAGGTAATGAAGTTCAAGATGCACTCTCATATAGGTTTAAGTGGGAACTTTGAATTATGCCACCATCACAAGGGATGAATTGTCATATATAGTTGATGTGCTATCTCAATTAATGCACACACCTAATATTCCTCACTTACATCTAGCTAAGAGGGTACATAGACATCTCAAAGTTAATCTAAATGAAGGTATTTTATATCCCTTTGAAGATGATTTGTAGGTACGAGCATATAAAATGTTGACAGGGCTGAATGTAAAGAAGATAGAATGGGTACAAGTGGGTTGTTGATATATTTAGGTAGTGATGTGTATGAACACACTAGGACCGCCGGGGCACTTTTTTCCCTCTTTTGGAGGTTTTTTCCCCGGCTTGTATATACGCCTATTGCCCTAATAGGGTACTTATCTTTGTACATTCTCTGGTAATACATTCAGTATTGTGTGTTGTGCTCCAAGCTTCTTCTTCTTCCTTATGTTGTTCGCGTGCTTCCGCAGACGTCTAACTCCAACAATTGGTATCAGAGCAGGTCGTCGCTTCATCTAGGGTGCCGTCACCACTCCTCCGTTTGTAATCTCAGAATCATACGAATTTTGGTGACCATACTTAGCGTGCCGAAATCGTGATCTGAGCTCGTTTCGGCCTCCGAATGCACTATCGCAGTGCTTGTGCAGGCTATTTTGCGTTTTTGTGCCAAAGGTATATACCAGTTTCTTTTCGCCAGTAGAAGCGTCTCAAAGTCTACTACAGGTTTAGTAGAACTCGTCTTGGCAGTTCCGTTCAACTTTTTGAGATACAATCAATTTTCTGCATCAAGGTATTTTAGTCACCGGCCATGGCTGAAAGCAATGATGTATTCCGTATGTTGGCTGTTGAGGATAAGTTGGATGGTACCAACTACCCATTATGGGCTTATATGATGCAACATGTATTGGTTGCAAAACGATATGGAACATTGTGTAGGGTGTTGAAAGACGTCCTGTTACACCTGTAACAACAGGTACTGCAAATATAGGTGCTGGAGCTGATGAAGATGGTCTCAAAGATGATATTGTGAAGATTCGTGTTCGTGCTGCTGTTTCTATTGCACCTACTGTAGAGAAGATTCGTTGGGATGGCAGAGATTCCCAGGCATATGCATTGATAGCTTTGTATGTCAAATGTGCCATCATTCCTCATATTCGCTCTTGTAGAACAGCTAAGGATGCTTGGGATACACTTACCACATTGTACCAAGGTATGAATGAGGCTTGTGTTGCTTACCTCCGAAAACAGTTGGAGAGTGAGCACATAAATGAAGGTGATTCTATGGCAGTTTCCTAACAAAGATCAAGGACTTGAAGGAATAGTTGATTTCTGCTGATGAGGTTATACCAGATAGCTCACTTGTGCAGACCTTGGAGACCCTAAATCTTTATGGTTGATAGTCCCCTTGTCTCACTTTTCAATTAGACTGTTCAGAGCTCCATCTCTAGTCTTTGATACTTGATTTAGCCGTTGGCTAATGCTCAAAAGTTTCTAAAATGCAAATGAGGCTTTGAAGTTACCGTAATCCAAAAGCTTTCCTTAGATGGACACCTTGCACATTTGAAAGTTTGAGTAGAAGAGCTCCCTTGTAATGTGAGCTACCTCCAAAAACGTTTTGTTGATGAAAATCTTTAACCACAAGCTCCAATAGGTCTTCCTTCTTGTACTAGATGTCTTTTTTATCGAAAAATTGTCTAATACCACAGTTGGGGAAGTATATCAATCGCTACGCAATGATGAATTGGCAAGGACCTCCACAGGTATCCTTCTGCACACCAAAAATGTTATTTCTCAGATCATATATTCAAAACTCCCTTGCACTCTTGGGAACCTGTATAAGACATCAAGACCCTTCAACTAAAATAAATTTCACTCCAAATGGACGCTTACACAAAGGGAAACAATGTCGACAAGATGAGCTAGTTGAATGCTCACAATTCCTAGTGAAACAAAGACCTCGCTTCACTCCAACACTTCTTTCTCACAAACTATAAAGATAATGAATCTGAAAATTAAAGTATCTTTAAAGAACTCTAGTAGCTACCCAATGACACTAAAATTATACCAAATTCCTAATAAATAGAAAAGGAGAAAGAGCCCTTACAACACAAATGAAAATAATTCCAATAGAGCCTACACACAAAGAGAGATATCAATCACCCAAGTTCACTAAAATGAAGGCTTATCCCAACCTACTTTGATAATGCTCCAAAACAATACTGAGATGAAGAAAGAATTTAGTATCTATCCAATGAGACAAGAATTACATCAAATGGATGCATAAGGAGGGAAAAACTAATGCCAAAAACATAGGGATAGAGAGTTGCAACATTTCCTATGCACAAACATAGATATGCCTACTCAAAGAAAACAAAAAAGCAAGCAATGGCCTAGCTTCAGAAATGGGCTTGTTTATTACAACTCCAACACTTAGTGATCAATCTATATGAAGTAAAACTCCAAGAATATGGTTCAAACAAAGTCTGGATACATGCTCCTTTAATCGTGCGATGTGACTATAAAAATATTGCAAAAAATCAAATTTAACACACAATGCTTGCATAGACTAGGAGAAATAATTTCTCCAACATATGCTATTGTATACAAGAGCTAGTCATACAATGACCTCACCACTCTAGTACGCTTTTACAGAAGCCTTACCAGAGAAGGAGCCTTGAAAAGACTTTCAAGAATGCTAATGGATACCCAATCATAGAGGAATCATAGAAATTGAATAATTACCAAAGTGGAATTAGGCCTTACATCCCACAACTAGATAGCTCTACCTAAGCCTTCACAAACAGAGGGAGAGAACTATGAATCACCACAATTTTCTATTTTGCATGTTTCCCATAGATTAATTCAAGACTCAATGGAAGACTTACTGTCACCAAATAAGAGTATATGTAGTCATTCCATGAACCAAATACTACATAATTTGCATTCCTAATGAAGGTGAAACAATGTTAGCAACTTAGGCCTAAAGAGTTCCAACACTTTCTACACATACACACAGAGGTATGCTAACACAAAATTCACAAAAGAGCACAGTGTCTTGCTTGCTAACACACTAGATTAGTAAGGGGGACTTATACAAGCTTAAAACCATGCAAAACTTCTCATTTGGAACCATTTTCACACACACACACACACACACACACACACACACACACACACACACACATATATATATATATATATATATATATATATATATATATATATATATATATATATATATATATATATATATATATGTGTGTGTGTGTGTGTGTGTGTGTGTGTAAGTGGAGAGCTCGTTTCCTAAATAAATCCCCAAGTGTATTTTGAAGTATATGAGATGAATGTGGTGGGTTTCAAAAACCTTTGGTGAAGAAATCTCATGGAATTAATTTTTCCTTTAGTGTTACACTTGTGTCCAATCTGATTTAGTCAAAGTTGTCCACTTGTATCCAATGAAATTACTCCAAAGTGCTCCTAGACTTTGAGCTTGATTTGATCACTAAGCACCTCCATGAGCATTCTCAAAACTTTTCATTCTCTATGCTTCATCATAATCTCCAAGTGAAGCGATCACTTAGATGGCTTGGGCACATACATAGATTTCTTTGTATTTAGGGGATTTATCAGATTTATGTATGTGATTTTTGTAAAGATCTTGAGACTCACACTATGAGTCGCATATTACACCTTAACTTCAAGCTCAAATGAGGTAATTAAATTTATAAGTTTATTTTAGCTTCCTTTGGTGAATTGAATGAACAGTCATTAGAGTCGAAAGACTATTTGAGTGATTTTCTTTATCATCTCACTTGCATTTAGTCAATGTCTATTTCATGAATTTTGAAGGTTGAAAATCTTCTCCATCTTTATGTTGACCAAAAATTGAAAGATCATTTAGGAACTAAATTCAAGAAAGAGACTTAAATACGTGACCCCATAGTAACCTCTTCAAACAATGTTCATATTGCTTTTGCCAATCAACAATGATTAATGTTTAAAAATGCCACTTAAAAACATGGTACTTGTAGATTTCTATGCTCCTAAAACATGAACAATAATATGGTATACTAGATAATGAGTAAAATATAATTTTCCTTTAGTGGAAGAATCTCAATGGATACAAAAAGCATCACTTACATTGTACAATGATCAATACTGTTCCACACAATTTAGAAAAGCAATATCTTATTTTGTTGAAAATTCCATCCATTGTTTTTTAACTATGACATAAAGAATGCTTAGTATTCTTTGATTCTATGATATATAATTAAGCATCCATGGGAATTGATATTTGTTAAAAGCTGTCTAGTTTCTAAGGCAAGTTCAAGCATATGTTTTTTACTAAATAACTTCACTTGAAGGGTTTTTGAGCCTTACAAAAGTCAAGGCACATGTCCAAAGGACATCCTTATCCAAAACGAGGCATCGAACCACCAAACGACACTCCATTGAAGAGACAAAGTCACAACAAGGTAGTTGAAGGGACAACCAAGGCATGTGAAGAGACATGGAGGCCATATGAAGAGTCATGGAAGTCTCTAATGGCTATTTAAGGTCCATCCAAGCTCATTCTTAGTGTGTGGGAAAGGTAGGAACTTGGGGTGCTGGTTATACATGTGCTAATGATCCATTGTCTATCATAGGGGTTCATATTCTCTTGTATATCTCTCCTATCCTTTTAAAGGGTGTTGAATTTCTATATACTATTATGCCTTCATTTAATCTCTATAGGATGCTTCATACTTAGAGTTTCTCTACTTGTTAGAAATCTTATAAAGCAAGGATTTATATCCAAACGATTTTGGAAAATTTCTCTTGTTTTTTGATTTATAGCTATTTCTTTCTCTACTAGTATGTCCTAAAACTTGAAAAGGAAAACTAGTATATCTTGTGTGACTGAGTTGACTAGTATTCAGATGTCTAATTCTA
This sequence comes from Ceratopteris richardii, assembly GCA_020310875.1. Lineage (NCBI taxonomy): Eukaryota > Viridiplantae > Streptophyta > Polypodiopsida > Polypodiales > Pteridaceae > Ceratopteris > Ceratopteris richardii. The sequence goes on along the minus strand of CM035411.1, from coordinate 32,687,202 downwards.
GTGATTGATAGCTCATTGTGAAGCTCTTCATGTATCGTGAATATGGTTAAAAGGTTTTGGAAATTTGGTTTCTTAATTTTTCTTTATATTAGGTTTAGGTTGTATTGGTTTGAGAGCAGCTAGGTCTTGGGCAAGATCCAAGCTTCTTGTTGTGCATTTGGAGGAGAAATATTTTGTTAGTGGTATTAGATTACCTTGAGGACATCAAGTTGAGTGCAAGAAGACATGACGTGAAGCAACAAGACAACAAGGTAAAGACTTGAAGGCTACATCAAGGAGGGCATCTAGGGGTGTGCTCACCATCAAAGCAGTAAAGCAATCTATGAATTCTATAAGCTTGATAAGGGCACGTACCAATCTTGAAGATTTAGGATGCTCACTTTCATATTAAGCAATTATCTAGGTCTCATCATTGATGGATTAGATGTCAAGGTAGTACCATTGGTTCCTATGGAACCTACCATATCTTAGTTGAAGTCAATGAAAGATTGAGAGATAATAAACATAAAGGTAGTGCTCATGATCTAGAACTTTGTGAGTAATACCACAATTGTACTTATTCAATCAATGGAGAGAGCTAAGGACATGTGGGATTAATTGGAGAGTATGTTTACCACTAACACCAAAGTGAGGAAGGTGCATCTCAAGAATGATCTTAGCAACCTTAAGAAGCTAGGTAATCTATCAGCCTATGAGTACATAATGTGAAGGAAGATGCCAAATGGAGGGCTATTCACTTATTCTTTGTATGCTAGAGAGAACATGCTTGATCTTGATCAACTTAGCACACTCATGATCAATAAGGAGATGCTTCAAGGTGGACCAAAAAGGCAAAGGTTCTTAATCTATGCTATATGAAGGAGATAGAGGGAATGTAGAGGCAAGGGAAAAGGATAAGGAAGGACAATTTAGTACAAAAGCACAAACGAAGATGAAGCTAGCACATCCTATGGCAAAGGCAAAGAAAGAACCAAAAAGGTAGAGGCAGAGTTGGTTATAACAATCAAGCCAATAAACCTGAGTGATATTCATGTATAAAGCAAGAAAATTGGGAAAATAAATGCCCTTCAAAGAAGAATGAATGTAACTATGCTTTTCATTAAGGTAATGACCAAGTCTTAGCCATAACCCATGCCTATAGGGATCATTTGTATGACAAAGATGAAACCTGTACATAGATACTAGCTATAGCAATCACATGTCATGTACAATAGATACGTTCACTAATTTTCACATTCCTAATGAAAAAGGGTGTGTTGAGATAGGTGATAATATCAAGCATGCACTACAACATATCAAGGGCATACTGACGTTGCACATACCAATGGTCATGCCTCCGCATTGATATGATCATTGAAAATGCTTGAAAAACTACAAAGGCAATAGCGACGGTCATTTAATCATCAGTATACTTGTTGCAATTCAATAGTTGATATTGTGAAGAGATGGATAGGTATGTGCTTGAAGATGAAGAGGTGTTGCAAAATCCTTGATCTACACCAGCAAAATGAACTCCAGGAGTATATGGTGGGCCCTTTTAGCTTGCCAATGGATGTATTAGACACCCTATGTACCTTGGAAGATCACTCTCAAAAAGATAGATCAAAACAGATAAGTTGGAGTTAGCTCAGAGGTGAAAACTTGCTATTCTTGGTTCATACACCTGTCCAGTGTTTTACATAATTCTCTGAGCACAGCAGCAATTAGCTTAATTCCTCTTGGGAAAGTCTAGATACCTTAAAGAGCTAACTTTCAAGAGTAATCTCATAAAAAATAATGAACCACACACTGAGAATGAGTTTTAACAAGTGATGACATCATCCCGATTTTCACGGGCTGCTACAGAAATAGACCAGTGAGCAGAAAAATCAACATAACTCAAAAATTAGAAATCCAATGATTATGAAAATTTGTATGGTTATACTAGACAGTAAGTTGAACCCAACACGCTTTAAATCACTGAATTTGGATAAGTAACCACTAAGAAATGGCTCTGCCAAGATGAGTGAAAAAGTCGGGTACCTGACAGAGAGGTGAAGATGAACTGTTGACTTCAAATGAACATAACGGAAGATTGCAACATCCAAAATGACATGAAAATTTATGAGCATATAGTAGAATTATAGAGCTAACTTTACCAAGTTAAATCACTGAAAATGATGCACCAACATCAGAGAAAACATCTCTGCAAGTTGACTGAGAAAACTGAGAGTAATGGCAGTGAGTAGTACACTTCACAAGAACATGGAAAGATGAACTCAAATAATCATGAAAATGAAAGTATATTGCTTGTACAATACAATGACTTACTGATACATATGTGTGCCTTGTAATCACACCTTGATATGGCATAAAGCTCAGCTCTTGGAGGTCTTCACATAGGTCTCTCTAACCACGACTAAAACTGCCATCTATTTATAGTTGAGTTTGGGAGGCTAACTTCCCTCAATCACTCTCCAATCAATCAATGATTGATTTGATTCTCTACCTACCACAAATCACGAATTCGTGGCTCCTCTTTCCATTCTTGATCAAGTGGACTCAACCACTTAAGATTCTCTTACTTTTACATTAAGTAAACTCTTCAAAAGTTACAAGAGGTAGTTCACAAGTGAACTTTACATAGTCTTCTTTTTAAAGCTTCTTCTAAGACTTTGTGAGGCTCAAGCCAATACTTAGGCTTGTCATAGACTTGCTCCAACAGCTCCCCCTCAAGCCAAGTATGCTTGAGGTCTTCAATCTTCCAAGATTACCTGCAAACCAATCATAGCCTTGAATTTGCAAAGCTTTGTACCATCCAATGCTTGGTTAGAATATCTGCACATTGTTGATGAGTGGACACATATGATATTTGAATCTCTTTGCTTAGAACCTTCTCTCGTACATAGTGATAATGAACTTCAATATGTTTAGTCCTTGCATGAAAAATAGGATTAGCAGCCAAGTGAATAGAACTCATATTGTCACCAAAATAGTTGGAGTTCCAAACTCCAATCCAAGATCTTTGAATAATGTCTTCATCCACATAGCTTCTTGTGTAGCTATGGCAAGACCTCTATATTCAGCTTCAGTAGAAGAGAGAGCAACTGTGGGTTGCTTCTTGGATGACCATGAAATAAGCTTTGAACCTGCAAAGGTAAGATAACCTGAAGTACTCCTTCTATCTTCCTTGGAGCCAGCCCAATCTGCATCAGAAAATAGCTTCAAACCTAAATCAGATACATAAGGATAATAAAGTCCTTCATTTATGGTTCCTTTGAGATACTTGAGAATCCTTTTGGCAGCATCCATATGTGGTTTCCTTGGTGTGGCATAAATTGGCTTAGCACACTCACACTGTAACAAATATCTACTCTTGTCAATGTGGCATAGTTGAGACTACCCACTAGACTTTGATATGATGTGATGTCCTCTATGAGTTCACCTTCATGTGAGCTCAATTTGTGATTGACCTCCATTGGAGTACCTGCAATCTTACAATCTTGCATCTTGAATTTTGCCAACATGTCCTTAATGTACTTCCTTTGAGTGAGAAACAAACCATGATCTTTGTAGACAACTTCCAAACCTAGGAAGTAGGTAAGTGAACCCAAATCACTTATCTTGAACTCTTCTCTCATCTGATCTTTGATCTTCTTCATACCATCTGCATCATTTCCTGTCAATATAATATCATCTACATTTACACATAGATAGATGACCTCGGAATTACTCTTTTTAATAAAGAGTGAAGGATCTACCTTGCTTGGTTGAAAGCCTTTGTCCTGCAAGAATGAAACAAGCCTGAAATTCCAAGCTCTTGGAGCTTGCTTGAGACCATACAATGCTTTGTTAAGTTTACACACATAATCAGGATAAACTTGATTCTCAAAACCAGGTGGTTGTGCCATATATACCTCTTCTGTTATCCAACCATTCAAGAATGCATTCTTTACATCTAGTTGAAGTATCTTCCAATTCTTGGAAGAGGCAATACTAAGCAAAACCCTAATAGTAGGCATCTTTGCCACAGGAGAGAAAGTCTCCTCATAATCAATTCCCTGAGTTTGTGCAAAGCCTTTTGCCACAAGCCTTGCCTTATACCTGTTAATTGAACCATCAGAATTTTTTTTGAGTTTATAGACCCATCTTGAGCCTATTACCTTCATGGATGAAGTCTTGGGCACCAAATCCCAAGTATTGTTTTCCTCAAGTGCTTCAATCTCTTCCTTCATTGCATGCTTCCATTCTGTTTTTGCTTTGGCCTCTTCAAATGATGATGGCTCCTCTTGGTTTATGTCCTGTGCTATGTAGATAGAATGTTTAGTTACTAATGAGGTGTCAAACCCATACCTTTCTGGTTTTTTCTTTTCCCTCATAGATCTTCTTAGGCCATGATGTGATGATTCTGCTTCATGTCCAAGTTCCTACAATTTTGCTTTACCTTTAGACTTCCATGCTTTGATCTTTTCCATGTGAGATTCTTCATCATCCTCTGAGGTGTCTTGTTCTTCAATCTTTGATTGTTCTCTACCAAGCTTTGGAAAATCTTCTTCAAGATCATATAGTAAATTGATCTTCCTGCATGAATCTTCATACCATGAATTGTTCTCATCAAAAACTACATCTCTGCTTACCAAGAATCCTTTGTTGGTAGGGTTGTATAACCTGTAGCCCTTTTGATTGTTGTCATATCCAATAAATACACACCTTTCTGCCTTTGGATCCATCTTGCCTCTAACCTGTGAAGGAACATGAGCAAAAGCAATACATCCAAAAATTTTACAATGATCTAAGCTTGGTCTTCTTCCATTCCAAGCCTCATATGGAGTCATCCCATCAAGGGATTTTGAAGGCAACCTGTTAATCAAGTAAGTGGCTGTAGATACAGCCTCAGCCCATAAGTAATTAGGTAAATGCTTTTCATTTAACATAGACCTTGCAGCTTCAACAATTGTCCTATTCCTCCTTTCTGCCACTCCATTTTGCTCAGGAGTGTACCTTGTAGTTACCTCTCTTTTGATTCCTCTTTCTTGAAGAAAAGAATCAAACTCATGGGAGAAATATTCTCCCCCTCCATCTGACCTTAGCCTTTTTAGTGATTTACCTGTTTGATTCTCCACAAGAGCCAAATATCTTTTGAAACATGAAAAAACTTCATCTTTGTGTTTCATAAAGAATAGGATAGTCCATCTGCTGCAATCATCAATAAAGGAAACATAATACCTTGATCCAGATATTGAAGCTTCCTTGCTAGGTCCCCATACATCTGTATGAACCAACTCCAAGAGATCTCCATGCATATAACCTTTCTTCATGAATGGTAACCTGTGAGACTTTCCAAATTGACATGCACTGCACTTATAAATCATATGTTGTTTTGACAAATTAGGAAGTCCAAGTACACTTTGGTCCCTGCAGATTTGCTTTAATGACCTTTCACCAATATGTGCTAACCTTTTGTGCCATACTTCCAATTCTGTGAGTGTCTGACTACCATAATTAAAGAGAGCAATGTTTCTAGTGTCCTGTAATTCAAATGTGAACAATCTACCCGTCTTTTCACCTTTTGCAATTCTTCTGAATCCTTGACTTGGATCTTCAACAAATGCTCCTGCTTTTGTGAACCTGACTTGCAACCCTTTCTCTACTATCTGCCCAACACTTATCAAATTCTTTGTAATGGTAGGGACATAGAGTACCTTACTGAGTAGGTTGATGTTTCCATCAGGTGCTTTGACATTGCCTATTTTCTCCACAAGATGTTTTGTATCATCTCCTGTTTGTACCTCATGCTTATTCCTTGGATCTTCTAAATCTGATAGGAGTGCCACATTTCCTGCCACATGATTTGAACAACCTGAATCTATGTAGAAAACATGCTCATCAGATTTACCTTGTGGCATAGCCATGTTCATGATCAATAATGAATCCTCTTTGTTTGAGTCTTCTGTGTAGTTATTGTAGTCTCTCCTTCCTTTGTAGCCTCCTTGATAGTTTGAATGATTGTAGTTGTTGTAGTTGCCATGGTAGTTGTTGAACCTTCCTCTTGAGTATCCATAACTTCCTCTATTGTATCCTCTGCCTCTTTGATTCCTGGAATTCCTAAAGCAATTTTCAGTTGTATGATTAGTTAGTCCACAAATAGAACATGAGTTGGAGTCTTGGGATCTCCCCCTGCCTTGTCTACCTCCTCTTCCTCTACCTCTGCCATGTCTTCCTCTACCTGCATAGTTAGCTTGATATGTACCTGCTTCATCATCCACTTTCTTTGCCTTTCCTTTGTTATCTTTAGACTTGCTTTTATCCGTGTAAAAGCTGAAGATTGATTACCTTTAGAGCTTTCTCCATTTTTGATAAGCTTTGCCTCTTGAGTAAGTAGTTGTCCAATGAGTGTGTTGAAATCAGGTACATGCATGTCCATGTACAAATCCATAGCTGTGGTGAATGCTTCCCACTTATCATCTGCCTTCAAGCCATTGATGACCTGCCTTACAATTTGCTCTTCATCTATTACCTCTCCAATGCTTCCCAACTGATAGCTATGTCCTTGAGCTTTGTGACAAAATCAGTCACATTTTGTTTGGGAGCCTTCTTGAGAGTTGTGAACTCCAGCCATAGTTGATGCTTCCTAGCTTTGGTACTTGAAGAAAAGAAAGCTTCAAGTGCATCCCACACTTCCTGAGATTTCTTACAACTTCTAATGTGAGGCAACAAAAAATCTGAGATAGAGTGAGGAGATAAGACCTTGCAAGTGCATCCTTGGAGCACCATGTGCTCAATCTTTCTTGCTCTTCTTGTGTTGGTTGACTTTTGTTCCTGAAACTTGGCATAACTTCATCCAGCCACATAACCATATAAACTTCTACCTTGGAGATAAGCTTCCATCCTTAATGACCAAGCTGAGTAGTTACCTCTATCTAATTTGTCAATTGATGAAGGAAATCCATCTGCCATGTTGTCCAACCTTGCTCTGATACCACTGTGAAGAGATGGATAGGTATGTGCTTGAAGATGAAGAGGTGTTGCAAAATCCTTGATCTACACCAGCCAAATGAACTCCAGGAGTATATGGTGGGCCCTTTTAGCTTGCCAATGGATGTATTAGACACCCTATGTACCTTGGAAGATCACTCTCAAAAAGATAGATCAAACAGATAAGTTGGAGTTAGCTCAGAGGTGAAAACTTGCTATTCTTGGTTCATACACCTGTCCAGTGTTTTACATAATTCTCTGAGCACAGCAGCAATTAGCTTAATTCCTCTTGGGAAAGTCTAGATACCTTAAAGAGCTAACTTTCAAGAGTAATCTCATCAAAAATAATGAACCACACACTGAGAATGAGTTTAACAAGTGATGAATCATCCCGATTTTCACGGGCTGCTACAGAAATAGACCAGTGAGCAGAAAAATCAACATAACTCAAAAATTAGAAATCCATGATTATGAAAATTTGTATGGTTATACTAGACAGTAAGCGGAACCCAACAAGCTTTAAATCACTGAATTTGATAAGTAACCACTGAGACATGGCTCTGACAGATGAGTGAAAAAGTCGGGTACCTGACAGAGAGTGAAGATGAACAGACCCTGTTGACTTCAAATGAACATAACGGAAGATTGCAACATCCAAATGACATGAAAATTTATGAGCATATAGTAGACTTATAGAGCTAACTTTACCAAGTTAAATCACTGAAAATGATGCACCAAGATCAGAGAAAACATCTCTGCAAGTTGACTGAGAAACTGAGAGTAATGGCAGTGAGTAGTACACTTCACAAGAACATGGAAAGATGAACTCAAATAATCATGAAAATGAAAGTATATTGCTTGTACAATACAATGACTTACTGATACATATGTGTGCCTTGTAATCACACCTTGATATGCATAAAGCTCAGCTCTTGGAGGTCTTCACATAGGTCTCTCTAACCACGACTAAAACTGCCATCTATTTATAGTTGAGTTTGGGAGGCTAACTTCCCTCAATCACTCTCCAATCAATCAATGATTGATTTGATTCTCTACCTACCACAAATCACGAATTCGTGGCTCCTCTTTCCATTCTTGATCAAGTGGACTCAACCACTTAAGATTCTCTTACTTTTACATTAAGTAAACTCTTCAAAAGTTACAAGAGGTAGTTCACAAGTGAACTTTACATAGTCTTCTTTTTAAAGCTTCTTCTAAGACTTTGT